>JAQOWM010000485.1:0-127276 GCA_029041755.1 Resseliella maxima
AAAGCGCTCGACTTCCACTAATGTGATGGAATTTGTAGAATTTGTTCTTCGTAACATTGAAATGGGCAATCAAATTGATGCCAATTACACTGATTTTTGGAAAGCATTTGATACAGTCGATCAGAGAATACTAACTGCAAAACTTAGGGAATTCGGATTGCTCGCAGACGTTATAAAATGGATTTGGTCATATCTTCGTAACCGAACACTTTGTGTAAAAATTGGTGTCAGTTTTTCATCGATTTTTATTGTAAATACTGGTGTTCCACCGGGAAGTCATTTTGGACCGACTTTATTTATACTTTTCATAAATGATTTGATTGAAAAAATGACGAATTGTGGTGTTAGAATTCTTTTGTATGCGGATGATGCGAAGACATATGCCATTGTGAATAATGCGATTGATGCGGCTAAATTTCAACGTAGTATCAATGTTTTTAATAATTGGTGTTTGGAAAACAGACTGAAATTAAATGTAAAAAAGTGCAAGATAATGTCATTTCACAGAAAACAGCGACCTTTTGGGGCTGAATATCGAATTGGAGAAGAAGTTATCGATAGAGTAACGGAAATCAGGGATCTTGGTATTTTGTTGGATACTAAATTGGATTTTAATAGACATATTGATTCAATTATTGCTAAAGCATTTGCTAGTCTCGGATTTGTAAGAAGAATCCGTGTTAATATGTATGATCCGTACACATTAAAAAGTCTTTACTGCGCTCACGTTAGATCCATTCTGGAATATGCATGTGTAATTTGGCAACCGTTTTATCAGACGCACGTAGATAGAATTGAGCGCATCCAGAGAAAATTTTCGAAATTCGCACTCAGATATTTGGAATGGCATGATGAAAATAATCCTGAACCAGACTATCTGGCTCGTTGTCAGTTGATTGCTTTGGAATCATTGGACAGACGAAGAACTAATGCAAGCTTCTTTTTCTTTTATGATTTATTGAATGGATATATCGACGCTCCACACTTGTTGGAACTTATTGATTTAAATCAACCAGCTCGCAATTTGCGTAGCAATGGTAATGAAATAATTCGAATTCCAACTCATCGCACAAATTATGCACAAAATAGACCTTTGAATCGCATGAGCAGATTGTTCAATGCTATTGATAATGTTACTCGTTTTAATGATAGTAGAAGGGACTTCCGAGCACAAATAAATTCTTTAGATGATATTCCTCATTTGAATATTTTACAGTAAATTTAAGAAATACTTGATTAATTTTTATAATTTTTATTATTTATATATGTATGGGTTTTGAATGTTTTACTTGAGAATTTACGAATAAGTATTACCGTGATTATTTGGAATAGTATGTAATTTATGAATATCGTTGTAATTCAATTGTTATACATTTTTACAGCCTGACTTTAGGCGAAGAAATAAATAAATAGTCATTTCAATTTGCCTTTTTGAACGTTCAGCATCATCAGTGCTTGTATGACCACATTTCAATTTAGTAAACCATCATCAAATATTTATTTTTGACGGGAAAACATAAAATAAAACACGGAAAACATAAAATAAATTAAATTACACATGAAAATTCTTCAAAAACAATTCTTGTTGACTCATATGTTTGAAAATTTCAACCCAGCGGCTTTCTGTCGACATTTTGCCTGTACTCCATCCAACTCTATTCTTTTTATTCGTGTGGAAATTTTTAATGAATCCGAATTGGTGGAAAACTTTTGAACTATTAGTGTTATCTATTTGAAATTGTATGATGTCTTCGTAGAAATAACCTGAAACGATTTTTTAATGATTGCCCCAATCAGGAAAATTTTCCAATCCAACCCATGAAAATTGTTGAAATATTTCAAAATGTTGACCAACGAAAATGATAATCCAACGCTAAGAAATGTGAAAAAATAATAAAAAAAATTATGTTTGAATCAGATATAAAACAGTACATGAAATAAATTTTAAATTTACCATAAAACTTCTTGAACACAACGAACGATCATTGGTCATTGTAATTGTATATGCATGCTGTATGAAAAACAACTGGACATACAAATAAGTGCATCCATTTACTCAACAGAACCACTTAACTTCTTTCAGACAGTGAACTGATAACTAAATAAAAAAAACGAATACTTTTCAAATTCGCGAAAATATAGTACATCAATTCAAATAGTACTTAAATAGTACGGACACTAAAAAAATAGTACAGTTGGTAGCATTATATTTGCGTAATTATTATTCAAATCATCCGAATCAAATGAAATTCAACGTTGTGTAGGGATTTTTTCGAAGAATTTTTGGAATGAGTATTTAATACGGATTAAAAATGTTCTTATAATGAATAATTATCCAAATAACATCATAGTCTATATATGATTCATATATAAGCTCTTTTCTCAAGTACAGACATTGTACTCGATCTGGAATTGAATATCTATCGATGAATTAAGCAACTAGTCAAAGTATTCAACAACAACCAAAGAACTATTCATCATTATCTTACACACAAACAAAATTGACAAATCTCACACGGAATCCCGCTAAAATATGACATTTCTAACATATATTTAGAAAGTTTCTAGACTAAATTCAGACGTCCAGTGTTTAAACAAAAAACACACAATATTAAATTCTTGTTTAAAGGGATAAACCATTATTCATGGGCTATCGAATACCACATTTTCATTACATTGGCAATTGTCTTCAATTTGTCTCAGTGTGCGTCGAACCTTCAAAATCATGTTCTGGACGACCAATAATAGGAAGTCGACACCTTTAACTTTTGCTTGATTCGTCCTATCAATTTTTGCTCGGTTTTTGCTTCCCAGCCCTTCTCGTACACCATACGTTTAAGAACAGCCAAGAAAGCGCCTTTGGGAAGTTTGGAGATTGTCTTTTTTCGGTACAAATAGTATATTTTTCTCGGTGAGCCAATTTAATATTTTTTTCGCATAATGACTGCTTGCAAGATCAGGTCAAAACATGATTTCGTCTCGTGCGTGGTAGTTCTCAATGAATCGCTTCAGTTTTGGCAAGCATTGACTGATATAAGTGTCAGACTCAATCGTTTTTGCACCGTATGGTCGAAATAATGGCGCCGAAACACCCTTTGATGAGATCATAGCGATGAAACTTCCATACAAATACGTTAGGGCACGTAGCCTACTACGTCATGTAGTTTGCATAACGTAGCTTGGGCGCGTAGTTCCGACGTTTTATCGCTATGGATGAGATGGCACACCAAACTAACACTTTGGGCTTAAATTTTGATTTGCTGGCATATTTAACATTGTCTGGTGTTGCTTCAACGTTGTCATTGCAGTAGCCATCATTTCCACTCAATTCATGGTGTGAAAATGTGAAGTAAGATTCATCATATAAAATCATGATTTTTCCATTTGCAAAGTGTTTACGACGAAGTGCACGGCAACCTTTTGGTATTATTTCGAGTTTTCTTGCTGTATATTTTTGTGCTCGATTACATTTTCGATAAACAACATTGTTTTTCTTCAAAATAGAAGAAACTGTTGCATTTGAAACAGCAAATTTTCGCGATAATTGCCGTGTTGATTGGCCAACCTTGTTTTTAGCACTTGACAGCAGACTTTTTGTTGTTCTGACATTTAATTTTGGTGAACGACCTGATTTTTTTTTATTTTCCTGTTCCTTACCCTCACGGCAATATTTTAAAACCTTAAAAATTGTTGCAAGTGAGATTGGCTTGCCTTTGAAGATTTTCAGAATTTCTTTTGTAATGAGCCGTCCAAAGAGATTTGAAACAGACTAGCGTAAGTCCAGTTTATACGACATTGCAAATAAAAACTTGTGTGCAATTTAGTTTTGACTTAGAGTAGGAGTACCGTTAACTCTATTTTGTGCATTGGTTGGCATTTTTATGTTTGTTTATGCAGCACAAGAAATGCCTGAATTTAGTCTAGAAACTTTCTTAACATATGTTTGGGATCCGTTTGAATTCAAATGTCATTTTGATGTATTCCTTACAATTTTCATGACAAAATTATATTTGTCAAATTAAAGCATTTCAGCAGAGCTATATTTGAAATCAAAATTTTTCTTTTCAGTCTCGGAAATAAAAAATAAAAAAAGTAAAATTATTTTTTATTTTGATCTTTTTACTGCTCAGATCGATTTAACAATTTCCATAGTCTTGCATTAAAAACTACTACTCTACTGACACACTGGCCCATATAAAGGGTGATTCATTTAGAGGTACTTTTTTCAAAATTAAAAAAAAATCAAAAATTATAACTTAATCGTGGAATCTTTATTATCATTCGAAAGAACATTCTTTGCCATTTATTTTTTGAATATTATGCATTTCAAATGTTGGCCGCAACTACGCTTGAGATGGTCCATCCTGAAGGTCCAATTTTCAATGACGAGTTCGAGCATTTCGATGGGTATCTGACGAATGACACGAGTAATGTTGACTTCCAATGCCTCAATCGTAGCTGGCTTATCCCTGTAGACCTTCAACTTCACGTAGCCCCAAAGAAAAAAGTCTAAAGGTGTGATATCACACGATCTAGGTGCCCAGTTTACTGCTCCACGACGTGAAATCTGTTATGTTCACCGAAGTGGTCTCGAGTGTGTGGTTCAAATCTATCGAATCGATTCATCACGGTCTTCGCGTACACTCTCAGCTACCGCCACTATGTTCTCTTCGCTATGGGCTGGATGTATTCTATTTGGTCGATGATTATCCAATAATGAATATTGGGTTTCAATTTTTTCAATTGTATGACGAAATTCGGCAGCCGAATAGCGTGTTCGGTAGGTCGATTATGTCGACCATAACTTGGTCTAAGCGCACGAAACACATTTCTCACAGAACGTTGATTTTCGTAATACAGCTGAATAATTTGTAGACGGTGTAAGTCTTTCCATGGTCAAAATGGCAAACAATACTGAGTAAAATGACATTGACAGCTTGACAGATTTCACGCGTAATCTGTCAAAAAATCCCTATTGAAAAAAGTACCTCTAAATGAATCACCCTTTATATATTTTTTGAAAATTCTTATGTCAGCATAAACAATTTCTGGAATACTTAAATTGAAAAATATTTATTTAAAGTCCCTCATGAACAAACGATTAATGGAAAATGTTTATCAAGAGTCGATCAAGAATAATCGAATTGATTAATCGACAATAATATGAAGTTTCTGTTTACGAATATTCTCGACTGTGATAACTCGCGCGCCCTCTGAAATCGAAGCTTGTTATTAGAAAAAGCATTGTTATGTTCATATATAAAGTCAATCAAAACTATAAATAAATGAACCTAACCTCATAGCACTCTAAATAAACGTGAATATTTGGTATTTCATAATTATTTTTTTTTTTTTTTTTTTTTTCAATTAAATGAAATTATATTCACAAAAAAACATACCAAAGTGACGGAAAATTTTTTGAAAATTAACCATACAGCTATTTTTGAAATGCCAAAAAAATAATTTTGGGAAAATAATGGGGAGCCGAGTCCGAAAGGTTTTGGGGGAACCCCTCTTCTCCCCAAAACTTCGTCACAACATTTTAACGTATTTACCCTCAAAACCAGTTTAACCATATTTGGCGCCAAATGGGGGCGTAGATTTTCAAGGCAAATGGACTTCCACGGCCAAAAACAAAATATGTATTCTTAAGGATTTGGGGACGCTGATTCCGATTTTCGACATTTCGGCCGGCTAAGACCCCCCTCCAGCGCGAAAATCCCCCTCCCCTGAGAGGGGGTCAAATTGGGGGTCCAATATTTATATTTTTTCTCATGAGGATGGTCCCCCCAAACTCCCCGGACTAGGCCCCCTATATTTTCCCAAAATTTTTTTTTGGCATTTCAAAAAAAGCTGTATGGTTATTTTCAAAAATTTTCATGGCTGTACAATTTCACCGCTTTTATTTATAATTTATATGGATAAATTGATTAAGTCAGCTAAGCTGAGGGGTAACTTGCATATGCAGAAGACCTAGTGTTGTTTGGCGGCTCAGAACATAAACTACAAAAAAGCATTAGCGAGCTAGAAGCGGCTTGTACGAACTTTGTAATGACCATTAGCAGAGCAAAAACACAGGTTATGCATATAGGAGAAAATCGTAAGCAAGTGAATTGTCTGTTGAATGGGAGTGTACTTGAGCAGGTGTCTCAATTCAAGTATTTAGGCTGCATCTTCTCTGAAGACGGCAAGCTGCCAGCTTGAAGCTGGATAAGGAATTTGAACATCGCAGAGCTCCGAACACATATTTTTAATAAGCGTGAGTTGAGCAAGGAGACAAAGTTGATGATTCATGAATCAATCTTCAGACCAACTATCACGTATGGTAACGAGACCTGGGTCGATTCAAACAATTCAATTCATGGTTTGTAAGTGGCTGAAATGAAAGCTTTGCGTATGATTTCGGGTGTGTCGCATAGGGATCAATGGAAAAAAAAAATTGAGAATGAGGAAATACTTGAGGATTTGAATGTGGATTCGGTTGGTGAAGTGGCAAGAAAGTCGAGATTAAGATGGTTTGGGCATGTACGACGTATTAATGAGTATCGTTTACCAAAGTAAATTTTGAATGCTGAAGTGAATGTACCGAGAGGTAGAGGTAGACCGCGAAGACGATATTTAGATATGCTGGAGGAGAATTGTTAAGGGGCTGCCATTACAAAACAGACCAGACGCTGAAGGGCATTAAAGGTCTTTAAATGATTGTTGTTGTTGTTGTTGTTGTTGTTGTTGTTCAAAATGAATATTGTTTTTATTAATTATTTATTTGTGGTAATTTTATTTTTTGGTGAAATTGATCATGTACTGATTTGATTTGTTTTGTTTTATTTTGTTTTATTTTTCGTTGATTTGTATTTTTATTTTATTTTTCTATAAATTTATTTATTTTATTTCACCGCCAACAACTGGCTGAATATAAAACATTACATTGAGATCATGAAAAATTAACAATTATTAACACTATGACCGTGTGTTGGGCGCTGAACGCCCAAAGCAATGTTCAACATAAAATAAAATTATAAAATAATGTAAAAAAGAAAAATATTTAGTCTCTATAAAAAGATTGAACCTTTGTCTACACACTATGACCATTCGCATATAAATATGTGTGTATATGTATCATATATAGCAGTTGTTCACACATGTTATGCTGTCGTGTGTTTGGGCGTACAGCGCCCATTTCTTTCTTCCATATATTTTGTATGGAAAACCAGTATATTGTGTACTTTTTCTCCCTTGATGTATTGTTTGAATGAAGTGGCATGAAGAGAGTGAATGTAAATGTATGAATTTGTATGATATTTTACCGCGCAATACAATGTTTTCTTAGTTTTTGCGCATTATTGATGTTATTTAGTCGAGTTCTTTGATTGGCGATGCGAAGAATGTAAAAAAACAAAGCGGACTCAGCATAATAAAACCACAGCTGTTTGCAATCTTTGTTTGAGACCAATGTGCTCCATGCATTATGTTCGTGTATGTGAATCTTGCTACATACGAAAATTCAAAGACCCCGATATCGTAGAAGAAAGCGAAGAAGACCAAGAAGAAAGAGGAAGTCTACCCGATGATGATGCAGGCCCGTCGACAAATCAACAGCCTGCAAAACGATTGCGCGTTATTTCGATAATTTATTTCAAATTTTTTCTTGTTTCCGTTCATTCAATTTTCTTTTCATTCAATTCTTTCCAATTCATTTTATTTTATAAAAATTCAGCAAAAATTGGTGTTCAGTGAATAAACACATAATTTGGTATATATTGAATGTAAATATGTTAATAAAATTTTAAAAAAATAATTTGAGATTCTATTGAGTTTTTTAGTTGAATGACATTGAAAAATATCTAGTTGCCATACAAAATGCATGTAAGTACACTTTGGGCGCTGAGCGCCCAAACACACGGGAATATGGTAAAACGTCAACACACGGTCAGAGTGTTAAAAATATCATTAAGAAAATCAAACAATTTTCTTTTGAATTCATTTCTATTAGTAGATTCAATAAATAACGTTTTGATAATATTAGCATATTTACAAATCAGCGTAATAGGTGCATTCATGTTTCAACTTAAGTTATTTGAAATTTTAAAAAGTTCAGCGTTTCGAAAATTACGTTGATTAGGATTAATATAAAACAAATTTTTTACAAATGGACAATGAATTCTATCACTTAATAGGTCATACATAAATAATAACGCAAAATTAATTCTGCGACGACTAAGTCTAATCATATTCAAAGATTTTTGGCGATCATCATAGGGCGAAATTTGGTAATTGTTTAATCTATTCGGATATTCACGAAGTGCAAACATTGAAAATTGACGTTGAATTCTTTCGTATTTATTTTAGTCAATTTCATAAATATTTTTTGGCAATTTCCACCAAAAATTTAGGGCAAAATTAACCGATATTTATTTTGGTTACTTTTCCTTAACATTAACAGTGAAAATTACAAACAATTTAAGGTAACCAAAATAAATATCGATTAATTTGGCCCCAAATTTTTGGTAATTTCTACTGCAAATGTTTAGAAAAAGTAACCAAAATATATTTCGGTTAATTTTGCTCAAAATTTTTGGTGGAAATTACTAAAAAATGTTGGTAAAAATAACCCAAAAAAGCATGACCTTTTGTTTAGTAAAATTTACCAAATAAAGCGTGATGCGTATTTATATAATAAGATATTATAAGAATTCTAGCATTTTTTCAAATATAAAAAGCTAAATTCCAAATGATGAAAATATGGACTAATTTTTAAAATTAATTGTGTAATCAACATAATCAGTCCAGACGTATATATTGGAGAAACTAGACAAAAATTCGGCTAGAGAATATTAATTTAAATTCATCTGCATTTAAAGGTGTCAATGGACAAGAACTTGTCCGTCCGTCCGTCCGATTAGGGCTAAATGGACGGACGGTCGGACAACAAAATTTTTGCGTGCTCTAGGCGGACGGACGGACGGACGGACAACAAACTTTTTGCAAGCTCCAAACGGAAGGACGGACGGACAACAAAATTTTTGCAAGCTCTAAACGGACGGACGGACGGACAACGAATTTTTTGTGATATCTGAACGGACGGATGGACGGACAGCAACATTCAACAAGTTTTGAATGGACGGACGGACGGACAACAACATTTGGCGAGTTCTGAACGGACGGACGAACGGACGGACAAGTTCTTGTCCGTTGACACCTTTAATGTAATTTATTAACTTTCTTTTCAGAAGAAAAGGAAAAAATAAAAAAATGAAGAAGAACAACGAATAGTGTTGAATCTACACACATAGAAATAACTGTCAGTGTTTATGTATTAGTGATTCTTATTTGTGAATCTGAAACAGAATTCTTTTCACCACTACAAAAATTCTTTTTCGTGAAAACGAATTTTGGTTATGTTGTGTAAAAAATCAGCACGTAATTTTATATCTGAACTGTCACCCATATATATTTGACACAACATAACCAAAATTCGTTTTCACGAAAAAGAATTTTTGTAGTGGTGAAAAGAATTCTGTTTCAGATTCACAAATAAGAATCACTAATCAGAGTCAGGCAGTAACGAAAAAATGCGTTAATAACGCGCATTATTTGTAGCGAATTATTTATTTGCATTACAAAATTTATTGCGTTACTTTTTGCGTTATTTAGCGGTAATTGTAGCGAGTAACGCAGGATTAGTCAAAAAATGTAGCGTAAGTAAACAATGCAAATTATTTGTGTAGTGCGAGTGGAACGAAAAACATGTAAACATATAGTTGTCACGTTCACTCATCATGTTTGCATGGTTTTCGTTCCACTCGCACTACACAAATAATTTGCATTGTTTACTTACGCTACATTTTTTGACTAATCCTGCGTTACTCGCTACAATTACCTCTAAATAACGCAAAAAGTAACGCACGGAATTACTTTTTGCGTTATTTAGTTGTAATTGTAGCGAGTAATGCAAATTAGTAATTTGCCTGACTCTGTCACTAATACATAAACACTGACACTTATTTCTATGTGTGTAAATCACAAGATTGTCTAAAAGAGTTATTTAATGCACGAGTGGCAAACGGACAACTTGAACACATGTTTTTCCCGTAAATGATTATATGAAAATGATCCTGAACACATTTATCTTGAAAATTATCACGCACATACATAAATATGATATTATCTCCCAATGAAAAATGAATTAAAGAGCTAAACAAGTTGTTTAAAATAACGAACAGAAGTGGAAGTTTTCGCTTGGAAAATGATGCATGTCCGTCCGTCCGTCCGTCTAATTTTGCCCGTCCGTCCATCCGTTAAGAGCTAGTAAAATGTTGTTGTCCGTCCGTCCGTCCGTTAAAAGCTATCAAAATGTTGCTGTCTGTCCGTCCGTCCGTTTAGAGCTCGCGAAACTTGAGTTGACCGTCCGTCTGTCCGTTTAGAGCTCGCGAAAATGTTGTTGTCCGTCCGTACGTCCGTTTGGAGCTTGCAAAAATTTTGTTGTCCGTCCGTCCGTCCGCCTAGAGCAAGCGGAAATTAGGTTGTCCGTCCGTCCGTCGGACGGGCAAAAATGACGGACAGTCCGTCCGTTTGACACCTTTATCTGCATTATGACATAGTAAATTATACGCAAAATATATGCAGTATACGTGATAATATATTTGACATAAAAGCCCCTAGAATTGTACTAATGCATAGAGTAATTTAATTCATAAATATTAACATTCATATTAGTCAAATTTGCATATAAACCGATTTAAAATTATTATGTGGGAAAGGGATTAAACGACATTTTTCATTTTATTAATTGGCACATTGAATGTCATTGTGATTATCAATGACTTTTAAATTTTTTCATGTTGAATGAATTTCATTGTTTTTTTGCAATCATATATTTTTCACTAGTAAATTTATTTTAAGATAAGATTTTATTTTAATTTTAGTTTTCCAAAATGTTTAATGTTTAATGTTTAATTGTATTTACAATTTTTTGGTAGATCTTGAAGATGAACTTTTTTTAATTCGAAATATATTGATCAAAACAATACCATTGCATTTTCTTATTCGGGAACTTATGGAGGAATTACAATCGCACGATTCTAATTTGGATCGTCCATTCAGACTTTTATTATCACAAGAAAGAAAATAATTTTTATTGATTAAATAACACTTCGAAGGTTCGAATGGTAGCTTTCATTTTGATATTACGTTATGACATCGAAACATTCAAGCGCAATTTGCAACTGAATCTTACATGCAGCGTAGCCATTCAGTAATATTTTTTGTATGTCTAGTTTGGACAACACACGCATACAAACAAAATGGTTTAGATGAAATTATATCCGATTTGATAAAATGAAAACCGATGAATTTTTGAAGTGTTATGTAAATTGCCAAGAATTGTTTACACCATCGGAATTCAAAGATATTATGCTGTCATTGATTATAAGGGGATATGAACAGGAAATATTTTCCAGAAAGCCTCGAAAATACATTTGGTATCCGGATAATGTTTTATTGTGCAATTTGCACCGTGCAAACAAGAAGCGATTAACAGTAACTATTTTGATGCCTTAGCCGGCTGACTATGATTGACTTTTTCCAGTACAAAAAGTAGTTGTAAATTAACTATAGTTAACTAAAGTCAACCATATATGAAATTCAAATGTAAATACTAACTTTAAATATATCTTACAATTATTTGAAACTGAAGCCAATCGTCCGAACAATCTGATTCTTCATTTTGAACCAAAATTCGTCGCCCAACATTTTGTCTGTAGAGTTTTTAGCGGACTCATCTTTCTCCGCACTAATTTTAACTATGAAGACGATTTTTTAGCCGCGTCCACATATCCACAGACAATTCCGTGTCCGTCCGTCTATATTGTTCACACGGACGATATTTTGTCCGTCGAACATGAAGGATACGTTTGCGGACATTTTTGTGTCCGTTGTTATTTTTTTCCGGGGACTGGAGATACCTACCCTTTTTATTGAACATGGTTTATCGATCATAGTGATTTAAAAATTTCAAAGCGATGCAACCCAAAACACTACGCGTCTCTGTCAGAATTAAGTATATATTAAATACACGTCTGACACAAAGTACGCATCAACTACGCGCCTTCACATTCTGCGTCAAATGAGTTTTTGAACACTTTTCAACAACTGTTTGAAAGTAACAACGTATTTTCGTATTGTGATATAATAATTTGTATTACACAAGCAACATAAACAGATATTACAACACATCTTTGTTGTTGAAAAATATTTATTGTAAATTTGTAATTTTTATTTCAATTTAATTTAATAAACAATATCACGAAAAGTGTTTGAGATTTTTGGCTCCTGAAATACAGCTATTTTCCTTTTACCTCTGTGCTATGTTAATCGTATTGTGTATTGTTATGTATTTGATAATTGTTTGTGTGTTGAACACATCCTATAGTGACGGTCTATGTCGTATATCCGAACGCACATTTATGTTCTACCGAATGCACATTTTGTTATGTTAGAGCGCGCAAAAATGGTTTCATATTGTGAGGATCACATTCTTTTTTAAAAGTAAATTTCGGTGTTATTATCTTATTGTGTTTCAGGAGCCAAGTCTATGGGATCGTTTAAAGTCTATTCAATAGTACCGTGAATTCAAACATTTGTCTACATTGCTCAATAGATATCTATTTAGGTCTGAATAGGTTCGGCTCCTGAAACACAAACCACAAAATTATTTGCCAATAATCGACAGATTAAATCAAAAGTTCCTAACAATTGCTTATCAATTGTTTTCATATTTGGAAAATAAATTGAAGATTGGAATTATCATTAAAATCGCTATTAAAATTAAAAACAACAAAAAATGTTGTGAAATACAAATGAAATCAGTATGACCCTAACCTCACTTTGTCATAAAACGTGTTAGTGAATATTTTAAAAAAATATATTTATTTTCATCCTTTCATTTTCAAGAAGCTAAATCCGAAATTATGTTCGAATAAATAAGTTTTAAGCTATTAATGTACTGCGTATATTTTTAAAAAATATAAAAAAATGTTTAATGAAAATACGGAACTTATTTACTTTTGTGTACTTATAGCAGGTATCGTAGTGAAATGACAGACGCGTAATTGATACTTTGCATTTTGACAGTTCGGTTGCATCCCTTTGAAAAATTTACTTAGCACGATAAAAGATAAAATTCGCATTTCATAATAGAATCAGCGGTTGGAGCACATCAATTGGTGGATGGACATGCAAATTTGGTGTATAGGACGAAAGGCTGTCTCGAAATGTATTCAGGTTAGATTTCATTGAAAAAGATTCGTTTTGAAATTAAGTATTTTTCAACTAAAATTTATATTTTGAAAGATTAAAGAACAAATGAAAAATTTGATATTATACATACCACAGAAAAAATGGCAGCCAACATGCTAAAAATGCGCTCATTATTATTCCCAGCGTTCGTGCTGCCTTCTTTTCACGTCGCATTTTTGTGATAGCACACGGTTCAACTTGGTGAATACTCTGTCGCTGCACAGCTATACCATTGATTTGTAAATGTTTTTCGAGAAGCAATGCAGCCACTTTTGACCTGAATCGAATCAACATGAACATTATTTTTAAATGTATCTATTGTCTATCCATTTGGAAAATGTAAACAATTACATTTGTTCATCCAATACTTGAATAACATTGAACTAAAATCTCATAATTCATCTCAATACTCATAATGGTTGTCTTTTTCTCATGATGAAAATAAAGTTGTATGGCAAAAAAATTGTCACAGTTTAAACTTCAATATCATAATTTGTTCGAAAGATGGAAAGAGAGCGGCTGTATTTGATTGTGTGTTCTTTTTGTTGCTTGTCAATTTAAATTAGTTTTAACCCAAACGAACATACTTAACCCTCTAGTGTATATGACGGGCATGATATAAATGTGTTTAAAAGGCTAACCAAACAGCAAATCATGTAAATTATGACAAATAGCTCGAGTATTTTCTTACAAAAGTTTAAACCGAAAAAAAATTCAATTCACAAGCCTTAATAGATGTCATGGGCTGGAAGTGAATCCTGAGGTGCAGGTGGACCCAACCTGGTCAGATTACCATTTAGCTACCTAAATGGTATTACCATTCAGCTCCCGAACATTTTTCCGCGGAACTTTTCTACATAACGTTTTTCCCCTAAGCTGTTCATTTCTAATGGGTTCAAGTTGTTAATAAATTCATCGGGCTGACCAAGTGTTTCACCATTCAACATATTTGACATTTTGCGTAAAGTGTACAGTCCTGAATTTTTATTTGCATTAAAATCGAACTTCTTCAAAAATCTCGTACGTTTTTTAATTGACTCTAACTTTGGGCGAATGGAATCAATATGTTTATTGTATCAGCAAGTAGTGCGCCTTTTGATTGAATTTTTTGCGAATAAATTGATCGATCTTGCTGACCATCTTGGAGTACACCAAGCACGAAATTGTCAACTGAAACCCGCGAAATACGTTTGACACTAGCAGCACATTCGACAAGCGTAGCACAAACACGACTGCAATTTTGAACTGTGTCTTCCGCCAAAGTGAACTATGTTGTGTTTATTTTTTTTTGCAAATATTTTTATGGCATCACATTCGAAGAACGATATATTCAAAAAATTCTTCATATTAAACAAATAAATCTTTCAAAATTATATATTTACAAATGAGCTATGTTGTGTATACGTTTAATCACACAGCTATTACCTACTTTGTATGAACTTTAAATGACCATAATTTTACGAAATATATAAGAAAAATCGAAAATTGCCAAAATATTTATTTTCTACAAAAAGTGGTTGAAATATTCAAAAAAATATTTCATATTTGGAAAAATGTTTTGAATAGCGCTGAAAGTGATAAAGAATTCTTAAGAAAAAAAGAAATCGAAAAGATTTCACTTTATCAGAAGTGCAATTTAATATCAGATCTTGTAGTTTCATGCTTTGTTAAAATATAAATAAGTAATGAAAAATAAACTAGTGACCGAATAAATAATCGACAAAAATGAGTAAAAAATGCAAGCAACAAACGAGTAGACAAGCTACAACTTTCCATCTGAAGCTACAACTTTTTCCCATATTTCTGGCAATTTATGGATTCCGTCCCAAAATAACTTCACCGGCTGGGTGGCCAAGAATGAAACAAGTCATTTTTTCCATTCTTTAAAAACACACAAGTGCAGTGCCGTCAAGAAGTGCGTTTGGTCACTGAAGGTTATTTGATTTAGAAGGAGCAATGTCTAGAGATTACAGCGGGGGCAGAAGAATGTTTTTATCCAAATGATCCTCGAAATTTTTAACATGACCTCTACAAAAAATCAAGATAATTTTATAGACCAGAAGTACCACTTTTTTGGATTTTTCTAAATTCTGGCGATATTGTTGTCCAAATTTGGCTGATATCAATTGGTTATTATTAGAAAAGAGTTGGACGAACATTTTCATGGGTTTTCACTAAATGAATCACCCTTTATATATCCGCTTACAACGTTTTTTTCAACACACAATCATTTGTTTTGAACAAAAAATCTTAGTTAGAGATGCACATAGTTGAATTACATTATAAATCTAGTGGGACAGTTGCCTTTCTAGTGGAAAATGCACTGAATATGTTTGCAAAAATTAAAAAAAAAGATAATCAAGTCAAACATTTTTTTCATTATATTTCAAACGTAATTAGGCTAATAATAATACTATTAGCTTGGAATTGGTAACTTTATACTTTTTATGGTTTAACATAACCAAAATTCGTTTTCATGAAAAAGAATTTTTGTAGTGGTGAAAAAAATTCTGCTTCAGATTCACAAATAAGAATCACTAATACATAAACACTGACAGTTATTTCTATATGTGTAGAGCTGGTAAAAATAGCTAACAGTTTCCCATTCGACCTCTTCATTTGATTCAAAACGCTTACCAGACAGCCATCTTGTAACATACAAGTTGTAAGGTTCGGAAACAGGTAATAGTCGCTAAGGGCCAGATCTGGAGGATCTATCTGACACTAAAGAGATTTTTCTTTTTTTTTTTTTTGTGCGAGCAAGCCAATTCACATATCCGTTTCGTGAAATTAGGCGATTCTCGAATTTCTACTGCAACAACTCGATATTTAAGCGTCCTCAATATCGATACGATTCATTTTTGGGGAAAAATAATCAGTTATCATGGCCGTATACCGCTCGGAACCCACCGTAACCGTCCGTTGTTCGTTGTCCTAAAAAAAGAGTAAGGGCCAATGATGTCGATCTTTTTGACAAACCACACCAAACTGTGACTTTTTGAGGATGCATCGGTTGTTCTTGATACTGGATTTTTAGTAGCCCAAATGCGAAATTTTGCTTGTTCATCATTTCACTCATTGTTAAATGCACTTCGTCGCTGAAGATGATTTTTGATGAAGAATTTAGATCAATTTTACGATGTTCAATAAGCCAATTGGAGAAAACACTACACACACTCATTTTCCAATTGGAAATATTTCCAGTCTTGTGTTGTAAAATATATGTTTACAGCAAATACAGCAAAATGTCCAACATTCGTTGGAATGTGTCAAATTACTCTCATTGTTTTACGTAGAACATATACAACTGTTCATTCGCTGCTGTATTTGTGACAACAGCAAATGAACAATGAAAAATCTACTACGTACAACAATGACAGTAATTTGATACATTCCAACGAATGTTGGACATTTTGCTGTATATGCTGTAAACATATAGTTTATAACACGAGGTTGGAAATATTTCCAATTGGAAAATGAGTGTGCATGAAATGGTCAAACGTGTAAATTCGAGTCTTTATACATAAAACGAAGTAAAATTCTCTTGGAAATGCCTAATTCTTGCGATCGGCGTGTTGCACTTAACTTCAGACTCGCCTCTACACTTTCCTAGACTGCAGCCACATTTTCCGATGTACGAACAAATTTTGGTCTGACAGAATTTACGTACTAATCGATCAATGGTGGTCTCATTTGGACGATTGTGACGACCGAAAAAATTACGTATTGCTCGAAACGTATTTTTTATTTTTCACCATTTTTATAGTGCTCCTGAATAAAGGTTTTATGCGTTGTTCGATTGTATACGACTTTATGGCGATAAATGGCAAACATTCAACTAACAAAATGACTTATGAATGACATGAAATAAAAATGGCGTCTCTGTAAAATGATGTTTACTTTCCTGCGTTTCTAATGGACCACCCTTTATTAATAAGATATCTATGTTTGGTCAAACATGTTATGTTCTGTGATATTAGTATGTTAATGTCCATGCATCTGTAAGTTGTAATGTTATGATATTTGAGCTGTTGGTTGTCATTTGATTCCTTGTACGTCGGCTACAGTTGACTAAACACTTTTAAGTATTTAAGTACATCTCAAAGCCAAATTCAGCATTGTAATGTAAAGTATCTGTCACACAGATGTAAATACGCTTACCATGCGAAATTTAGCTACATTTTGAACGAAATTCGGTATGGTAGTGTTGTGTTTAGCCGAAATTCAGTATGGTAGATTGAAGTATCTGTATTCAATATTAAAGTATACTGTAATATTTATCAGTTCAGTCAACTTACAATCACAGTCAGTCAGTCAGTCACTTTTTTTTTCCACAAGGGATTGCAACACAACTAGGATTTCAAATTATATTTTGAAAAATCTGCTTCAGCATAACACATTCGTTCATGAACACATATACACACATAAAATTATAATATCATGTAATTACATGATGGTGTAACGAGAAGATGGGCAAAACAGGACATAATATAATTACGATGCCGGCAGTAATTAATCAAGTTAAGCTGATTACACAATGCTGCAGCATTTTAGCCCAATGTTTCTCACTATGATTTTCTTTTAGTATATTGTGTTGCCATTCCAAAACGCTAAAATTTTTGAAAAAGTCATAGCCGGTTGCTGAGTTATGCTTCTCGAGGCCATAAATCACAAACCAGTTATCATATCCCAGAAAGTAGATACGTTTTGGAAAGGTGGCATCAACACAAACATTTATTTAGTATAAGAACATGAAATTTGGTCAACATTTGTGGGTGCTATGGGCTCTCAAAGTGACCCAATCGCCGATTTTTCGACCAACTTTCACGGACTTGACGACCTATATCTCAGCAACCAGGTGACCCTTTTTCACGTTTGATAGCTTAACTTTTAGGTACAATTGAGACGAAAATTTTAAGACCATGAGCAAAATGTCTACATTTTTTTTCCTATTTTTATCATTTTTTGGACGTTCCAAATTCAAAATACATGAGAATTTGCATTTTTTTTTTGCTAAAACATTTCGAATACATAGAATAAGAGCAATTTAAGAGATACTTGAGCAATTTGGGGAGTAATTTGGGGCAGAATTAAAAGTAAAACACTAGCATTTTTCTTGTTTGAATTTCATTCATGTATTTATGAAGTGAACCCTTTTCTCAATCGATATGTTCTATTGTTTTTTCGACCTTTTGTTTCATTCTGAAGTAGCCAGCAATAGTCAGCGAGCATTCTCGTATCAGTTGAACGTCCTTTGAAGCGTAGTTGTGCTGCACTAATGTCTTTGTGAAACCGTTCTGCTTGCTCGTCGCTCACCATTCCCAAACATCGATCATCGAAAAAATCAAGATGGCACTTTAAAACATGAATTTTAACTGTCATTTTAGTTTTTGTAACCAATTCGATCAAAATTCCTCATTAATTGTTCAATGATTTGCTTATAATTTGGCGATTTATTATTTCCGAGGAAGTTTTGTACCAAATCTTTGAAGGAATTCCACGCATTACGTAAATTTAAAGGAAAAAAAATCAGAATAGAAAAATCGTCATTTTGAATAAGTTCACACAGAACACAGAATAATTTTTTATTCACTATTCACAACCGTACGTTGTAATTGCCAAAATTCCAACAAATGTTGTAATTCACAATGGTTGGAAAAAAACGGAGTATTCACAACCTCCATACAAAAAATGTTGGAATTTTGACAATTACAACGTACGGTTGTAAATAGTGCATAGATTTTTTTTCTGTGTTTTCTGATTTCTGGACCATTCAAAATTCCTGCCTTTAACTTAGCCGTTGATAAATAAGGGAATGTTTCGACGAGTATCTTAAATGCAGCGCTCTCTCCATCAATTCGCTTTAAAAATTGCGTTGCTAAACCGATTTTTATGTGCAGTGGTGGCAATAATATCTTCGATTCATCGTCAACCAGTGGCCATTCTAAAATATTAAATTTATTCACTGCTAATCTGTCTCGCAAAGGCCAAGCATTCCGGCTAAACACTTCATCTCTTGGAGCATTTCTATCAAATGTGCATAGGAAACATGGGTATTTTATGTTTCCGCCCTGAAGACCCATTATTATGCCGATAATTTTAAAGTCTCCGCAAATCAACCATTTATGTTCGGAATATTTAATTCTATTCAATACAGTTTTCATTGTTTCATAATTTTCCTTCATTTGGCGAGAGTAGGCTGTAATTTTAAAATACAATTTATTGTATTTTCGAGATATCTTATTATGTTAATTTTAATGCGAAAAATGTATATGAAGTGATACGTACCAACAGGAACAGATGGCTTCTCATTTCCAATGTGTACTAGAGCAGCAACCAAACTCCCCATAGAAGAATCCACAAAAAGACGCCATTCATTCGAATCATATGGTTGTTTCATTTCATTGAATAAGCCAGCAACATTATCACTATAACATAATTCGTCATCTTTTTTGAAATATTGTACCAAAGAACCATTTCTTCGTCGATAAAATGATACTTTGGTGTTGTCATCAACGAATCCACGTTCTTTCAATCGTGATGACAACAATTCCGATTGATCTTTATTCAAATTAAGATCACGAATTAAATCATTCAATTCTTTTTGGTTAAACGGTTGTTTGTATCGAGGATTATGACTGCCATCACTCCCTGTTGTATTTGTTGTTGTGTTTGTTGTTGTGGTTGTCGATATATCCATTGTTTGCTTCGATGACCCACCAGGTGGATTTGGAATTGGAGTTGAATCTTTATGTCGTTCCGGATAAACAATAGAAGCTGTTTCGGGGTATTCAATTTTATCTATCGTTTGAACTGAAATTTTCTGAGGCAAACGAATTAAACAAAAGTAGCAATCATTTCGGTGGTTCCTCGGTTTTTTCCAAATCATTGGTTTTGCGAATGGCATGCCACCGTTTCCAGACATCCATTTTGATAATCCGATATTACACCGTTTCTTTTATTCTTTGATTTATTTCCATTAATTGATTTTTAAATCGATATTTGCCACAAATGTAGCAAAAATGATCTTTTTCAACTTTGCAAATATAATTTTCAGACGACATTTTAACGAATTTTTTATCAAATGTTTTGTTTACACTTCAACAGTTGCACACTTCACTTACTCTTTGATTGATTGATGACAGATAAACAATTGTCAAATCAATAATAATAATTATTGTTATTATTATTATAATTATGACATTTATGTCATTTAAATATTACTATGGCGGTATATTCAAAATTTGCATATAATTGAGGTTTACATATTGTATATGTTTTACTTTTAATTCTGCCCCAAATTACTCCCCAAATTGCTCAAGTATCTCTTAAATTACTCTTATTTTATGTATTCGAAATGTTTTAGCAAAAAAAAATGCAAATTCTCATGTATTTTGAATTTGGAACGTCCAAAAAATGATAAAAATAGGAAAAAAAATATAGAAATCGTTATTGATGTCAGATTTAGGTGTCCAAGCACTCAAAATGTTCATACGGACTCCATCTTTCCAAAACGTATCTACTTTCAATGATATGAGAACAAATACCTGAAATATGTAAGCTTAAAAGAGGTAAAAAAGAAAGGTAAGTCGAAAATTGCATGTTCTGAAAAAAATGTTTTTCTTCTGTAACTTTCTTATTAGCTCAAACATTTCCATGCTCATGGTCTTAAAATGTTCGTCTCAATTGTACCTAAAAGTCAAGCTATCAAACTTAACTGGGGTCACCTGGTTGCTGAGATATAGGTCGTCAAGTCCGTGAAAGTTGATCGAAAAATCGGCGATTGGGTCACTTTGAGAGCCCATAGCACCCACAAATGTTGACCAAATTTCATGTTCTTATAATAATTAAATGTTTGTGTTGATGCCACCTTTCCAAAACGTATCTACTTTCTGGGATATGATAACTGGTTTGTGATTTATGGCCTCGAGAAGGGTTCAAAAACCGAAAAAATGACTTTTTTCACATTTTGGGCCATAACTCAGCAACCGGCTATGACTTATTCAAAATTTTTGGTGTTTTTGGAATGGCAACACAATATACTAACAGAAAATCATAGTGAGAAAAATTGAGTATGAAAAAAAAAAATTTTTTGCAGCATTGTGTTATTCAGTATGTGAAGTGACTACAGCCCAATATTTTCTCGAGCATTTACTGCATCCCCATCTATCGGACTTTCAGCTATTTTCTTTCTGCTATGATACGTGTATTGTTATTTGACGAAAAAAATGCGCTGCGATAATGACAATTCAATCGAACAATATGGCCGAAAACAACTATCCAACAAGTGGCAAAATTTGTATTGATATTAATTTTCTAATTATTTGTATTGTAAAACAAATGACGGTAATTTGTAAAAAGCAAATAAAAAATATTACAAATGATATAGGTAATAATTTTATAAGAAAATAACCTGTAAAGAAGTCTTTCTTGTCGATCAGCTTCCTTGTATATTTTATAATACATTAATATCATCACAATACCTGGGATCCAAAAGCTAACTGACGAGCTAATTATGGAATATAACTTGTTAACTTTGAATTCGCAAATGTGAGGATATTTTCGTAAATATCGAAAATGCGCCTCTGTTGTATACCATCCAAGGAAAATGGGCACGAATGATAGCATAGCTGGAAATAGCCAAACAATGACCAGCATAAAAACTACCTGGAAAACGAAACAGAGAGCGAGAGTTAAAGAAAAAAAAATCAGAATAGCATGTCTCTAATGAACCTGTATAGAATTTATCGAATGAAAAGATTCGTATAAATTATTTCAGATTTTAACGAAACTATTTATGCAATAAAATATTAAATAATTTCGTATGAAATCGAATTTACTTATTTATTTTTTCAATGAATTATTTCGAGAAATTATTTCTATTCATTTCCGAAAAAATTTATTATATTTGTTTCGGTATAAATTATTTCAGGGAGCCTTAACATGCTATGGTAGCATGAATGATTGATGGAAAAATGCAAACGTACTACGTTGTGATTTTCACTGTATTGCAGTAAAAATTAGATTATAATGGAAAAACTGAATGAAAAAAGAAAAATACTCACTCTAGAATAGGTCATGATTAGCGGATAATCTAAAGGTTGAACGATTGCATAATATCGATCGACTGATATGCAACACAAATGAAGAATACTGGTTGTCGAAAAGTACACGTCAAAACTATTCCACAGATCGCATACAAATGTTCCAAAAAGCCATTTACCAGAAAACTCCACTGATGCATTGAATGACATTGCACACAACGCCACTAACATATCTGCCATTGCAAGTGAAACCACAAAGTAGTTTGTTATAACTCTGTCGTTCGAGTATCCATTTAATTGATACAGCACCAGCATTAGCAACAGTAAGACCGAATCATTATGGAATATAAAAAAATTGGATGAAGGAAAATCAGAAAAAACAACAATATTAGCAAAATCCAGTGGAATATGTAAATCAATATAAAGGCCAAATCCAATTTATTTTCTTATTCAATAATTTAATTTTTTTATTTTCCCTTAATTCCAATAAAACTTAGCTTAAATCGAATTAATCGAGCTGTTAATTCATTATAATATTAAAACGATAAAGTTCAACTGATGTTAATATTGTGGGAATGTGTGTTTTCGTGGTGAATAAAAGCGAAAACTAAGCGAATCAAGTATAGTCTTAAAATGTATAAAAACGGCTAACAAACGACATCTGGATAGAGTAAGAGATGAAGATAAATTTTGAATGATGGAAGTTACTGTTTACCTGAGTTTTCTATGCTGCATGACAGACACAATGACAAGCATATTTCCAAATATTGCGGCTAATATTATGAAACCAATCACAAAACATTTAACAATTAATATAACATTGTTTGCGGTGGTAGATTCGACAATATTGTCAACGATGCCATTATCAGGTACGGTGGTGGACTCAATAAAATCGTTTACATTAAAAAAACTATTCATTGATGATTGTTTCACTAAATTTCCATTTGATTGTCGATTTTCACTCAATTCCATTATTCCCGGCTCGGTGGTGTGAATATTTCGTAGGCGTTCTCGCGTTCTAATATGAAAAAAAAAAACAATTAAAAATTATTAAAAGGATCAGATTAGCATTCTTTTGTGTTTTTATACAATAAATATACTTAATATCCTAGAATTAGGAATGAGAAAATACGTGAAGATTTGAATGTGAATTCGGTTGATGAGATAGCTTTCTGTCAAGATTGAGATGGTTTGGTCATGTACAGCGTATGAATGATTATCGTTTACCAAAGTTAATTTTGAATGCTGAAGTGAATGCACCGAGAGGTAGAGGTAGACCGCGAAGACGATATTTGGATTCGGTAAAAAATGATTTGAATGAAAGAGGGTATGACTGGAATAGGGAAACTGAAGACCTGGCTCTCGATAGGGTACGTTGGAGGAGAATTGTTATTGGGCGACCATTACAAAACAGACCAGACGCTTAAAGGCATTAATGGTCTTTAAATGATTGTTGTTGTTGTTGTTAAATATACTTAATACATACAATGGATAGTATACATATTATTTTGCTTTTGAACGTGTATGCTATTGAATGAGTTGACTTTGCGCGCTTCTTCAACTCATTCAATATCTTGAATCTAATTCAAACAGTTATGATCGATTATGTTTTTTTGAAACAGGTAATGTTTTCTTTCTCTCTCAGGTTTTCTTTCCTTCTCCGTTCAAGCCTTGCAGCCTTTTGGTAAAGTGATTCAGAGGTGGACTCTAAATTTTTTTTCACTTCTCCCATTAGAAATACTAATTTGTGTTTCACCGTACGGAGAATATGAATCATAGAATGCTATTGCAATATTTAGAGGCCGTCATCCTACGATTGACTTCCGCCTTACCAAATATTTATATCGATTGAATTATGTGAGCATGTCACTTGTTTTTTTTTTTTTTTTTTTAGTTTTCGCGTTTGTGTGACGGTACACGCATTTATGGTAATAATGGCCAATCCCAATTTTCATTGTCACGACTTATGTCTTAAATGGAAATAATGGCTACCTGTAGTCAGAAGCACCAATGTTCATAATTCGCCAATGAAATACAAATCAAAGCATTAAATACGATGGGCAGCCCCGTACCGTGATGGGTGCTAGAGGGTGCTAAGCACCCTCTGAAAATTTCAGCGCACCCTTCGGAAAATTTTGCACCCTTTAGAAAAATTATAAGATATAATTTTAAAAAAAAATTTAACCATTTCGTCCAATACGAAAATTCGTATATTTTATTTCATTTTGACATGCCAATAAAATTCAATTTATAATGTAAGATATTGCTTGTTTAATAAATTTGAACTCTATGCTCTTTTTGGCCATTGAATGTGCGCAAAATATCATCGATGGAAATTGTTTTCAATCTTTCATGTTCAAACGCTAGGAAAGCTAAATTTCTAATTCGTTTGTTACTCATTGACAAGCGAGATGGTATGTTAATAGCTGTCAATGCTAAAAACGATGCCTCGCAGTCAGCAGTGCTGCAACCAAATGTGTCAATTGTAGCATAAAGTTTATATGCATCTGGAAAACTGTCGCAAACTTCATATAATGCAGTGAGGATATTAAATTGCGTTTCATTATCTTTAGCCCATTCTAATTTTTTTCTGTCAATATAATTCTTTGCTGTTCTTAATTCCTGTGCAGCCGGAAGCTTTTCAAATGGTTTTGAATCTTTCAAATCCATTTCCGAAGAAGCTGCAATTGCCAATAACATTTCACTGTTTTCCAAAAACCTTTTATCGAACTCTCTTAAAGTGATGTCAATAACTTCGTTGAAACAAGATTTTATTTCAACATTTTCACTGGATCGTTCACCAATAATCTCTTCGATTATAAAACCTTCCAAAGTCGTTGATCTTGTACGATTGGTTCTGAGTACTGGAAGATTTGATTCTGGTGTAAGCTCTTCTACCTTTTCCATGAATTTGGAGAACATTTCATCATTTCGATAATTTGCAATGGTTTCATTTGTAGCTTCAATTACTGTCATGGCACGGTGATAACTCGTCTCTCTAAAAAAACAACAACAACAACAACAACAACAACAACAACAACAACAACAACAACAACAACAACAACAACAACAATTATTTAAAGACCATTAATGCCTTTCAGCGTCTGGTCTGTCTAGTAATGGTAGCCCTCTAACAATTATTCTCCAGCATGCTCTGTCGAGAGCCAGGTCTTGAGTTTCCCTATTCCAGTCATACCCTCTTTCATTCAGATCATTCTTCACCCAATCTAAATATCGTCTTCGTGGTCTACCTCTCCCTCTCGGCGCATTCACTTCAGCATTCAAAATTAACTTTGGCAAACGACACTCATTCATACGTTGTACATGTCCAAACCATCTCAATCTTGACTTACTTGCTACTTCATCTATCGAATCCACATTCAAATCCTCACGTATTTTCTCATTCCTAATTCTGTTCTCCCATTGGTCCCTACGCGATACACCCGAAATCATACGCAATACTTTCATATCAGCCACTTCCAATCCATGAATTAAATTGTTTGAGTCGACCCAGCTCTCGCTACCATACGTGATAGTTGGTCTGAAGATTGAACCATGAATCAACTTCGTCTCTTTACTCAATTCGCGCTTATTAAAAACATGCGATCTAAGCTGTGCAACAACCTTGTTACCATTTACTCTACGCTGCTCAAATTCCCCATCCAGTTTACCATCCTCCGAGAAGATGCAGCCTAGATATTTGAATTGAGACACCTGTTCAAGCACACCACCATCCAGCACACAATTGATCTGTTTCCGATTTTTCCCTATATGCATAACCTGTGTCTTTGAACTGCTAATGGTCATTCCGAAGTTCGTACATGCCGTTTCTAAATCGCTAATGCTGTTTTGAAGTTCTCGTTCCGAACCACCAAACAGCACTAGGTCATCAGATGGTGTCAAAGAGGACAATTTTGTCCG
Organism: Resseliella maxima; assembly: GCA_029041755.1. NCBI lineage: Eukaryota > Metazoa > Arthropoda > Insecta > Diptera > Cecidomyiidae > Resseliella > Resseliella maxima. Next base: position 26,262 of record JAQOWM010000485.1, read on the forward strand.
TCCATCTGTCCGACTTCTGAAGTGGGACAAAAGGACGGACTCAAATTGACGGACGGACGGACATATTCATTATCCGGACAATTTAAGGACGGACGGACACTTATTTTGTCCTAAATTGAACACATTTTTAAGCATTGTTAGTGAGCACGTACTAGCTTGCTAGTGAACACGTACTGATATAAATTTAGGTTTCGTAACAAATAAATAAAAATAAATAAATAAATAAATATAGGTATATACATTTTCAAATTATAATATTTTCCACACTTGAATTGCCTGTCGTTATGACTCTCAATATCAATTCATTTGACTCGTGGATATGATTGTATCAAATCACATTGGGAGCGTTTACGAAATTCTTAGAAATTTAATTACTGTTGATTGATTTTTTGATATTTCATTCTGCACAATCGTTTGTTTGAAAAAAAAAAAAAATAAAATAAAAATGTACATAATTTCAAAGAAATTCAACTTTTTTTTTCAAACTATATTTGAATTCAAACAAAAACATCTTTTTCCAATTCTCAAATGTTAAATACTCAATATAAACCGTATGCTTGAAATTAAACATTGTTTATTTTTTGAAATTCGTTATTAATTTTTTTGTGGTTAATTCAAGCCCGTGTCAAAAAAAAGTGACTGACTGACTGAACAGCTTTAGCTGGTTCAAGTCAACTAAGTTAACTAAAAGTGTTCAAAGGTGGTAACACCTTTGACAATATGCTTATAAGATTATACGTGAGGCGGCACTGCGGTGCGTCTCCACATTGTATGGTAAATTGTTTTATTGAAATAAAGTTTAGTTCTTCACTGACAAGCAAACAAGAATAACCTTTCACGCCGAACATTTGGTCCAATCAAATGTGGTTTTTTTTGTGCGATTTGAGTTGAGCGAGCCATTGGGCATGGAATTTTAATATTTGATATTTTTTTGTGCGAATTAATTAGATTTGGTGCGATTTGATTTGGAAAAGTGATTTTTTTTTTCTTCTCTTTTTTTTCTCGTTGTCGGCGACTGAAAAACAATATCAACGTGTGCGATTGAAATTTCAGAACGATTGAAGGAAAACCATTGGAACATTGATTTTTTTTTTCTGTTTTGAGCATCATTAAAAGAAAAAACGCATGATTTTTTGGTTTGGATTTTCATGAAACTCGAGGTTAGAGCGAACATAACCTAACATTTTGAACGCATGTAAAACGTTTTGTGCCGAATCACATGAGCCAACCAAGAACGGTTTTTTTTTCTTCTCGTCTTGCTACAACAATTCAACTGAGCGAATTTCATCGATTTTTTTTTTTGGAATCTCAAAGTTTGTGCGATTTATTTCAATTTTGTGCGATTTATCAACGGAATTCACCGTTTCTTCTAAAAAAACGACATTTTCTGGGCGATTTATCTCAAATTTTGTGCGATTCATCTCAATTTTGTGCAATTCATCAACGGAATTTACCGTTTCTGCTGAAAAAACGACATTTTCTGGGCGATTTATCTCAAATTTTGTGCGATTTATCTCAAATTTTGTGCGATTTATCTCAATTTTGTGCGATTTATCTCAATTTTGTGCGATTTATCAACGGAATTTACCGTTTCTTCTGAAAAATGACATTTTCTGGGCGATTTATCTCAAATTTTGTGCGATTCATCTCAATTTTGTGCAATTCATCAACGGAATTTACCGTTTCTGCTGAAAAAACGACATTTTCTGGGCGATTTATCTCAAATTTTGTGCGATTTATCTCAATTTTGTGCGATTTATCTCAATTTTGTGCGATTTATCTCAATTTTGTGCGATCCATCAACGGAATTTACCGTTTCTTCTGAAAAACGACATTTTCTGAGCGATTTATCTCAAAGTTTGTGCGATTTATTTCAATTTTGTGCGATTTATCTCAATTTCGTGCGATTTATCAACGGAATTCACCGTTTCTTCTGAAAAACGACATTTTCTGGGCGATTTATCTCAAATTTTGTGCGATTTATCTCAATTTTGTGCAATTCATCAACGGAATTTACCGTTTCTGCTGAAAAAACGACATTTTCTGGGCGATTTATCTCAAATTTTGTGCGATTTATCAGCGAAATTGTACCGTTCTCGCAATCAAGCATGGAGCATCGAAATATTCGTCAGATGCATGTGCACACACTTGAATTTCACCGATCATTCGTGAACACCACTTACAAATTTAACAAGGCACCATCCGACGAATTGTTGATTAGAAAAGAGCGCATAGATGAAGCCTATGAAAAAATGACTGAGGCTCAAGCCAGGCTTATAAGCCAATTGGAGGGTGATGAGCTACAAGCGGAACACCATTTTTTTGAAATATGGAATGAAGAATATGTGCAGTTGTTGGTCAAATTTAATCGCAGAATTAGAGAAGTAGAAGCAGAAGAAACGGCAGAGCGAATGGCGAAGCAAAACACAACAAACGAAAAAGAGCGAAAGAGAAGATTGAATGAAGTGCCGATTTTGGAATTCAAAAGAGAGGGAGACTGGAATTGCGTTTTGTACTTTGATGGAACGCGAGAATATTTGCCACTCAACAAAAGGGCATATGTCGAAGTGTTATCATCAGAAGAAGAAGACAAAGAAGAAGATAAAGAAAAAGAAAAGGAAAAAGACGAAGTAAAGTGTGATTCAACGCACAAAGATCACACTGTAAAATCCGAAGTTGTGAAAATTGATTTGCGCGAAAAAATCAAAGAGAAAACAGAACGAATCAAAGACATAGATCGTGAGTTGGTTGAACGAGAGAAAAGTGCGATGAAACAACAACAGCAACGAGCACAAGAGCGAGGAAAGCAGAGCGAAAATCGAAGCAAAACAATTTACTGTAACAATTGCGGCGGCAACCATAAAATGCGAGAATGCGAGCGATTTTTACGGTTATCTGTAAGCGAGCGATGGCGTCGTATAAAGGCAGTACACGTGTGCAAAAACTGTTTAATGCCAATTTTCGAGCGAGAACATCGGTGCCAAGCCGGAGCATGCAAATGTGGCCGATACCACAACTCATTGCTGTGCGGAATTTAGGGAGTCATAATCAAGACATCAAACCGAGCAGTCGCAAATCAAATTACGCTGAGCGAATTTAAATTAATTAATTTTTTTTTTTCTCTTTCCATTTTTACATTTCAACACTTTGAAATTTTTTGATTGAAATTTTACTTTGAAAAGGCATTGAAGCCAAAGAATTTGAGCGAATTTAATCCAATAGAATTTTGTTTGAGCGAATTTAATTACAATTTTGCATTTTGAGCGATTTAATTGAATTTTTTTTTTGGTTTCACATTTGAATGAAGGCACTGAAGCCCAAACCGATTAGACTATAAGTTGAATTAAATAATTAAAATTAAGTAAAAGGAAAAAAGATCCAGTATTTTATTCAAAGAAAGAGCGAATTTTTGGAATTTTTTCAGTCTTTGAGATTTTATTGAATTGAGCGAAGTGAACCGTAAGTAACGAAAGAGTTTGCACAAAGACAAAGGCGAGACAAAGGTCACCTTGAAACAACTTTGAAAGTATTTAAATTGATTTAGAAACAACAGTGTATTTACTTGAGCGATTGAATCAAAGAAACAATTGGGCAGAATTTCTCGATTGAGCGAACATTTCTTATTTTTCAAAAGAATCGAGAAAAGGGAGCGATTTTATGGAATTTTTTCAGTTTTTTCAACCCGAGCAAAACAAAACTGTAAAGCAACCCAGATACAAGAACAAATAAGAGGTCATCTTTAACTGACTGTTATTTTATTTGGGCGAGTTTCGTGCAACTTGAAACGATAAAACGAGCAGAACTTGAGCGATAAGATAAAGTGAAACATTTTCTTGAACGTTGCATGAATATTATTTTTTGAGCGAAAACCTAAGAATTTTTTGGGACTTTCAAATTGCGATAGAAATTTTCTGAGGAAAACATGGGCGATTTAAATCGAAGAGAAACACAAAGGGCTCGTATAGCGCGAGCCAAAGCATTTGCCGATGGACCAGAATTGGCTAACATAGATTTAATACAGTTAAAAGAGCGAGTGAGATTGTTAAAGCAAGCATATGATAGATATCTGGAAGAACACATACAGATATGTGAACAAATTAATGGTCGCGAAGAAATGGAGGTACAAAATGAAGCATTGGCCGCAACCGAATCGACATATCTACATGCATTTGAAAGAATGTCCAATAGAATTGAAGCAGTAGAAATTGAACAAGAAGAGAAAATGTTTGCAAATGCCAACGAAAGAGCGAGAGAAAATAACGATAATAACGAGAATAATGAGAACAACGATGAAAGGGTGCAACCACGTGTTCGACGAAATGCAACAACTGATGTGCGATTAGAGCGATTAACGGTAAAGATTTTCAAAGGAAAGTACTCCGAATGGTGCGAATGGCGAGCAATGTATGACAGTTTGATACATAATGCAAACAATTTGGATGAAACACAAAAGTTCCATTATTTAATGAAATCACTTGAAGGTGATGCAGCGCGAGTACTTAGTGGCTGGACAGTAGTCGGAAATAATTATCAGACGGCATACGAAACATTAGTTGAAGTTTTTGATAATAAATATCGAATTATCATGGCATATTTGGATGATTGGTATCAAACACCAGTCTTCAAGCAAGAATCATACGAGAATTTACGGTTGATCATCGACAACACGAAAAGAGCGATTAGACAATTGAAAGTCATTGGGTCACCAGTAGACCATTGGGAACACATGTTGATTTACGGCATAATTGTGCGAATGCCACAAAGAACAGTGAGTGTTTGGGAAACAACTCAAGATTTGAAAGAAATGCCATCATTAAAAGAAGTTTTAGATTTTTTGGAAAAAAGAGCGCGTGGACAGTTGAATTTGTCACATACAACATTCAACGCACCGAAACAAGAGAAACCATTTAAGGAGAATAACGGTTACACAACGGGAAAAACAGGAAGCAATTCAAACTCAAGCGAAAGAGACTTAAAGTGCTATCACTGTAATGGATCACACACATTATTCCATTGCAAAGAATTTCAAAAGCTGAGCGTGCGAGATAGACAAAATCGTGTGCGATCATTAAATTTGTGTTTGAACTGTTTTTCACCGAATCATCGAGCGAATTCTCAGAGCTGCAAATCAGGGCCATGCAGACGCTGCAACAAGGGGCTTAAGCATAACACATGGTTATGTAATTCAGCAGTAATGACAGCTAGGGCGATTAACCTCAACGAATTGCCGGCAACAATGCCATCAACAAGCGGTGCAAGCCAAATGCAACAAACAATACCTGCAGTGCAACAACCAAGCAATGTAGCAACCTTTCAACCACATTGGGCTACAAACAACAACGGTACCGGTGCGCAAAATTTTTAATTGCGCAGAGTCATAGGTTGCCTGTATTGACTACGGCCTGCGTGAAGTTACATGACAATAAGGGATCAACCATTTTAGTGCGAGTGTTATTTGATACAGGATCCGAAGGAAACGTCATTACTGAGAAATGTGCGAATAGAGCGAAATTACCGAAAAGAAATTTATCAATAGAAGTCGAAGGCATAACAGGCAAAGAAATAATTGATTACGGAGCAGTTATAGTGAAACTTAGTGCATGGTTTGATCAGAGCGATGAAATTATTTTAGTGAAAAAGTGTGTAATAGTGAAAAAGTTACCAATTGCGCGAAAAGAAGAGTGTCCAGCAGATATACCAGCGTTTAGAGCGATTACAAAAGCAGATCCCAATTTTCACAAAGTAGGATACACAGACTTACTATTAGGTATCGATTCATGGGCAGATATTGTAATGAAACATTTATTATGGAGTGGTGATGGATTATGTGCGCAACTGACGCGATTTGGTTACGCAATTTTTGGAACAAGCGATTCAATGCCCAAATCTTTAAAGGCATTGTCAAGTGGAAGATTATCAGCGAGCGAAATAGAATCAAAACGATTAGATGAATTGCTTCAACGTTTTTGGGAAGCAGAAGAAGAGGGAGATTTCGAACAAATCTTATCAGAAGATGAACAAAGAGCAGAAGATTATTATAAAGAGACTACAACTAGAGCGATCGATGGAAGATTTATAGTAAGACTTCCACTGATTAAAGGTGCGACATTAGGCGATTCCAAGCAAATAGCATACAGAAGATTTCTCCAATTAGAGCGAAGATTAGAATATGATGCAACACTTCGAGAATTGTATCACAGTGCGATGCGCGAATTATTATCGACAGAGGTTATGAGACTAGCAAACGAAAAGGAGCGATCAGAAACAGGATACTACATACCACATCACCCTGTAACGAAACGTTTTAGAGTCGTTAATGATGCAAGCTGCGTAACAACAAACGGAAAATCAGTCAACGATATTCAATTAGCTGGTCCTAATTTGCAAACAAAGTTGACAGATATAATAATGCGTTTCCGTTTCCATCAGTTTGTGCTATCAGCGGACATCAAGAAGATGTTTTTGCAAATTCGAATGAACGATGAGGATTTAAAGTTTCAAAAAATTCTCTGGCGTTTCAGTAAGAATGAGCCGCTTCAAGAATACGTGCTGCAAGCAGTCATATTTGGGATGAAATCCAGCCCATATTTAGCCGTGAAAACTATGCTATATTTAGCCGAATTATATGTGAGCGATTATCCAAGAGCAGCGCAAGCAACAATCAACGAGCGATATATGGATGACTATATGTTAGGTGGAGATACAAGAGAAGACATAATCGAATTACACAAAGAATTAAGAGCGATGCTTGGAAAGGCCAAATTTGAGCTTGGCAAATGGAAAACAAATTGTCCAGAAATATTGCAACAATTGGGCGAAGAGGTAGTCAATCAAGATCAATGGATGGATTTAAAAGAAGAATCAACATCGATTTTGGGCTTAAAATGGGATCCAATGAGAGATCAGTTCAAGTTCTCGATAGAAAAGACTTGGAAAAATGAGAAACCGATTACAAAACGGACAATTTCTAGCACGGTGGCTAAGATTTACGACCCAAGTGGATTTTTAACGCCAATTATAATTAGAGCGAAACATTTTTTACAGAAATTGTGGAAGTCGAAAGTGACATGGGATGAGCCACTAGATAAAGAAACGTCACAGGCATGGTTAACATTTTATACGAATTTAAGTGCGATAAATAGAGTAGAGGTACCCAGATGGATTCAAACAACAAAGGGGAGAGAGATTAGTCTCTACGGGTTCTGTGATGCATCCGAGATCGGATATTCGGCAGCAATTTATGTGCGATGTACGAGTAGCAACTCAATTTGGGGCAATTTATTAGCAGCCAAAACAAAGGTGGCACCAGTTAAAACGGTGAGCATTCCTCGATTAGAGTTAGGTGGGGCGAATTTACTAGCGAAATTAATGAGAAATGTGCGAAAGAAATGCAATTTGGAATATGTTCCATACCAGTGCTATTCAGATTCAAAGATTACTCTCGCGTGGATAGCAAGTTGTCCATCGACACTAAAGACATACGTTGCAAAGAGAGTAAGCAGTATACAAGAAAAAACAGAAAAGGAGCGATGGAATTATGTCCATACGAAACAGAACCCAGCTGATATTGCTTCAAGAGGTTTGAAGCCGAGCGAATTAATTGAAAATCAATTATGGTGGAGTGGTCCGCAGTTTATGTTTGAACGAGTCGAAGACAAAATGCAAGAAACACAAGAAATGTCAACGGATGAACAAGATATAGTGCAGAGCGAATATCGTCCAGTATCAAAGGGCATTATGAGTGTAAATCAGAAGCAATGGCTATCGATAAGTGGGGTACCCTTATTTGAGCGATATAGTGTGATGAAGAAAACAATGCGAGTGACAGCCTATGTTATGAAAGCTATTCCATTGCTTAAGAATTTATTTAAGAAAGTTGCGAAAGGAAAAACGATGGAACAAAAGGGAACCCAAACGTTGGGAATATTAACGACAAATGAATTAAATTGTGCAACGAATTATTGGATAAAGTATACGCAATTGAAATGTTTTAGTGCAGAATTGGCAGCGTTAGAGCGAAAAGATGAAATCAAATCAACAAGTAATTTGGTACGATTAAATCCTTTTGTGGGTTCAAATGGAATTATGCGTGTGCGAGGGCGGTTGACAAATTTGAATGTCACATACGACGAGAAATACCCAATTATACTACCAGCAAGTTCAAGTATGACTGTGCGATTATTGGAAGAAGCGCATAAGGAGACACTTCACGGAAATTTGCAATTAATGTTGCATTATGTTAGAACGAAATATTGGATAATAGGAGCAAGAAAGGCCGCAGTTACAATAGTTAAAAGATGTATTAACTGTACGAGATATGCAAAAACAGAGCGAAACCAATTAATGAGCGATTTACCAAAAGAACGATTGACAAATTCACGACCATTTGCATATTGTGGTGTGGATTATTTTGGGCCGATTCAAGTTAAACGATATGAAGGGCGATGTAAATCAATTGATACAGGATATGCAGCAGTTTTCGTGTGCATGTCAACGAGAATGGTACACATTGAGTGTGTTTCTAATTTGACCACAAAGTGATTTTTATGGTCTTTAGCACGATTGGCATCCATTTATCAAATGCCAGCAGCATTATTGAGCGACAATGCTAAGAATTTTATTGGAGCGAATAACGAATTGTGCGATATTCGGAAGACTTGGCAATCCGAAGAAATGAACAACTGGTTGAATGGTAAAGGGATTCAATGGAAATTTGTAACACCGAGAGCGCCTCATCACGGAGGAATGTGGGAATCAGCTGTCAAATCAGCGAAACATCATATGAAGCGGTTGTTGTGCAACCAAATCCTTACATTTGAGCGATATCAGACGTTATTTGCAAAAATAACAGCAGTTTTAAACAGCCGTCCACTTGTTCCATTATCAGATGAGTCGACTGATTTAAACTATTTAACACCAGCACATGCGGTGATTGGCGAGCGAACAATTCAACCATTGTCCACAGATTTGAGCGATATACCGATGAATAAAATCAAGCAGCAAAAAATTCTTGATAAAATCCAACAGGATTTTTGGAATATTTGGCGAAAAGAGTATCTTGGCACATTACAGAACAGATACAAATGGAATAAGAAAGAATGTAATATTGAGGTGGGTGATTTAGTCATTCTCAAAATTGATAATTCACCACCGGGCATTTGGCCTATTGCGCGAGTAATTGAAACTTATCCAGGAGCAGATAATTTAGTGCCATCAGTTAAGTTGAAGACACCAACTACCGAACTTGTGCGACCCATTACGAAATTAGTAAAGTTACCGAACGAAGCAACCGATTGATTAAGAACACATTGTATGAGCGAATGAATACAGTCCACGAGCGAATGAAGGAAGAACTCAAGCAGTGCGAAACGTTGATAACGGAGTTAGAAAGGAACGATTTAGTTTAAGAAATGATTTGCAATTATGTATCGATTTGTAGAAATATTTTGAATTTTATATTGTGACCTCACACCGTTCAGGGGGGGGGGGAGGATGTTCAAAGGTGGTAACACCTTTGACAATATGCTTATAAGATTATACGTGAAGCGGCACTGCGGTGCGTCTCCACATTGTATGGTAAATTGTTTTATTGAAATAAAGTTCAGTTCTTCACTGACAAGCACACTCTTAAGTATTACCACATAAGACCATATTGAATTTGGTATTGTAAATTGACAAACCTGCAGCGCAGGTTAAAGTACGGTTGTCATGCGATTTTCGGTATTTTATTGGCAATATACATACCGACAGAACCTTTTTGAGCCAATCTGGCGCCTTGGGCAAATTTTTCAAATGCGCCTTTTCCAACTAAAAATGCGAAAAAATGTAAATAAAACACCAACTCAAAAATAATTTTAAAAAATTTATTGAATTAAATGAATTCAACTACTGAAATATTTGTTTTCTGGCCTTCATATCGGCAAAATTATTTATTGCCACGTCGTAGTCTATGGATGATGCAGTTACATGCTCAATTGAAATGATGGATAAGTCATTCAATCTATCTTGCCCCATAGAATTTCTCAAGACATTTTTTATCAACTTAAGTCTAGAAAAGGAACGCTCAGCGGTCGCAATTGAAATAGGACATGTTAACAAAATACGTAAAGCTATCACATAGTTTGGCAACAAATTTTCCATTTTTAATTTTTTAATTGTATTAAGAATATCAATAATGTGAACTATATTTTCATTTCGTACTAAATTGGAAATAACTGTAAATTCAAAAAAAAGTTCATCGCCGTCAATATCAGAGTTATTATTAAATAAAAGAACTGATTGGAGATTTTTACATGATTTCAATAAGTTTCCATTTTTTCGGTTTTCTTCAAAATGTTCAAAATCATATAAAAATGAGAAAAGGTCATTATGTTTTTGCAATGCTTCAAAACGCTCAACAACAGAATTTAAAGCAACTTCAATGATACGATCGAAAACATCTGTACGGAATTCTTTCTCAAATATAATTGAATCTCTCATTTCAGAACGCGTTCTATTGTTTACAAATTCAAGTTCAATATCATAGCCACAGAGCTCGCAAATATCTTTTGCTTCATTAAGAACTTTCTCATAACCATATTCATTATACTCATCTAAAAATTTCTTAACACCTTCGAGAGAGTTTAAAGCAGCTTGAACATTCGATTGAATTGATTGAAGTGATTTAGAAGCAATATTTATTTGATTCAATACATCATACCATACACAAACACAGCAAAAAAAATTATAGTCCATTTTATCAGCAATTGATTCAGCTTTAATTCGAATTGTGTCTTTAAATGAAGTAGTGTTTTGAATTTCTCGAAGAGTAGTGATTATATTACCAGGGTTATGTCGTAGCGATTTCATTGCTTCTATCCGGCTGGACCAACGAGTTGGGCAAATGGATTTTGGAGTAAACATTGATTGCGATAAATTTTTCTTCAATATATCCCATCGCAGGGTTGATCCCGATAAAAATACAAAAATATTTTGAACAAAGGAGAAGAAATTCGATGTGACTTTTGAACAATCAGCTGCATCATTCACCAGCAAGTTTAACGAATGATTATTGCAGGGGAGGAAAAATGCTCTTGGATATTTTTGTAAAATTCTAGTTTGAACGCCAATGTTTTTTCCCTTCATATTAGCACCATTGTCATAAGATTGACCTCTCATATCATTTAAATCCAAACCAAGCGATACACATTCAGAAATTGCACTATCAGCTATTGCCTGACCAGTCTTTGAAGGAATATTGATAAATTTGATAAAACTTTCTCGTATTTCATATTTTCTAATTGTCTCATTGAAATGAACATAACGTAAATTAAAAGAAACCTGTTCTTGACGAGAAACGTCCGAAGTTCCATCTAAAATAAGAGCAAAATATTTGGCACGGCCCACCAAATTCAATATTTCTTTTCGAACGCTTGATCCAATAATACCAATTAATTCATTTTGAATCATAGGCGATAAGTAGTGAGAATTTTTATTTTTTTCAACATGATCTCTTAGAACATTATCAAATCTTGCCACCATATGAACAAGCTGTATGAAATTTCCATTATGTCCATCAGGGTCATGAAAGTTCGAGGAAGAACCAGTAAAAGCAATATTTTGCTTTGCCAAATATAGAATGAATGAAATTAGACGTTTGAAAACTTGTCTTAATTTTTGTTTTTCATGTTGAAATTGTTTGAGTAAGTGGCAATTGATTGTTTTATCTTTTGAAATTTGTTTCTCAGCGAGTTTCCATGAAGAATATTTTGTAAATGTGAAATTGACGTTTCGTGTTTTTTTACTTTGTCTCCCGAGTGCTGCCAATCATTTGTTCCTTTTGTAGAACTGATACCAGTATTTGGTGGATTCAATTCCATTAGACGACAACAAAAGCAAAAAACAGCATCAAACTGCATAGAATAAACAATCCATTCGCGTTTTGTTTTTTCACCATTATTTATTTTTCTTATGTAATAAGATTCATTGAATTTACGTCCGTTAGTTGATGGAAATTGAATGACAATTTGTTTCGGTCCGAATTGAATGATGCGTGTGCGCAATTCTTGAGATATAATTTGAGGAAATTTTCCAATGTCACTTAAATCTGTAAACCATAACAAAGAAAATTGAATTGAAACAACCAATTCATTTCAATGACAACAAAGTTGAGTCCCAAAACCAAATCAGAAACATAAACCACAAAAACAAATTTAAACTAAGAAAACAAAATTGATCTACAAAAATAAAATGCCTTTTGCAATTAAAAAAGAAAATTTTTGAATAATTCACCTTGTACTTCATCATTAGTACTAGTGGATGGAACATCAGAACATTTTGAATTAGAACTCTCTATACAACCCACACTTGATTCATTTGACATTGATACACAACAATTATTCGTATCACATTCATCAAAAACAACATCACATTCATTACTTTTATTATTTTCATTATTACATTCATCAGAAATCGACACCTTTTCACTTTCACAACAATCATTCAAATCAGCAGAATTTTGAGAAAAAAATTTGGTTATATTTTGTGTATTTTGAATTACAACGGCTTGTTTCTGTTCTCTTATTTTTTTAAACTCATGACCTGATTTTTTCTTTTTTTTTCGAATTAATATCATCACTACATGATTTTCTTTTTATAGCTTCCATTTTAATCAATTAAAATGAATTTAAATGATAATTAAGAATTAAACTGATCAATGAAATTTTTGTTTTGCAATGAAAAAATAACGCTTTCTGTGATGCACAATCAACTTAGCTGTGACTGAATGTAAACAATGATGTAGCGAAAGAATAAGAAAGAAATAATGCTCGATGTATACTACAAGCGTATTGTTCACAAAACAGGCAGTCACGAGAATAATCGAAATAAATACGAACGTGGAGCAGAAGAGAATAGAATAAAAAAAAATTTGTGTGTATTGGTTTCTATATTCAAAATTCGTATATTTGTTTTATTTTTCGAGTTCACCTATACTTTTCTGTTTCGCACCAAAATAAATACGTGCATTTAAAACTAGTGGCGCGCAGTTTGAAATTTTAAAAAAAAGTATTTTCGAATATTTTTATGGAGAATTTTTTTTTTGTTCCGGGTCGCTCGAGCGCCTTCGGCGCTCTCGCGCCCTGGGCATTGCACTACTTTGCCACCCAGAAAAAAAGGCTCTGCATACCGAAAGTATAAAAACCATAACAATAGACATAACCTCAGAATTTTCAAATGAAATAAACGACGACGCTAAAACTAGTATGCGGTTATGTATATAAAATACCGAAAATCGCATGGCAACCGTACTTTAACCTGCGCTGCAGGTTTGTCAATTTACAATACTTAATTCAGTATGGGCTTATGCGGTAATACTTAAGAGTGCAAACAAGAATAACCTTTCACGCCGAACAAAAAGCAGTCGGTTAATTTGGGACGCGTTTGTTGACTATGATATGATTAAAGTTGATTTAAGTTATATTATTTGTATGGAATTTTACATTTCAGTCAGTCAAAATGTCTCAAATATTGTCAAAATGTCTCAATAAGTTAACTATCTAGTTAGCCAATATTTTTTGACACGGGAGTAAACAGTTATTTGAATATTTCCATCGAAAATTCTCATCAATTTTCGCCTAAAATTTTTTTTTTCTGCACGTTTCGCACAATTTTGTACAAAAAAAATCTATCGCACAAAATGTTTGAACATTTTGTTCCGTCGAACATATTTTTTGTTGAAAAAAATTATTAGTCCAAAATACAAAAAAAAAAAAAATTTCTTTGCGAAAATTGTGCGATTGACACCTTCGTTGTGAACATAATTCAACCAAACCACAAAACTTAGCACTTCTTAAAATTTGTACTGGCTGCCGTATGTTGTAACAATAAAAATCATTCATTGAATTTATTTCATTTTCTAAGTAATTGCGGTCATTAAAACACTTTTTGTGATATTTCATTTTGATCTCAAAAATGTGTTCAATTTAGGACAAAATAAGTGTCCGTCCGTCCTTAAATTGTCCGGATAATGAATATGTCCGTCCGTCCGTCAATTTGTGTCCGTTCATTTGTCCCACTTCAAAGTCGGAAAATTTGTGTCCGTCCTTTTGTCCCACTTCTAAGTCGGAAAAATTTTTGTCCGTCCTTTTGTCCTTTTGTCCTACTTCAAAGTCGGAAAAATTTGTGTCCGTCCTTTTGTCCTACTTCAAAGTCGGACGGACGAACACGAAATTTCAGAAAATGTCCGTCCTCTTTGACACCTTTACGGTCATCTGCGTATGCTAGAGCAGAAATAATATTTCCCCCCAGTACTATCCCACTAAGCCATATCTTATAGTTATTTTACTATACGTAATTGTCCAAAAATAGTGCACAAGAAGAAGTGAAATAGTGCACAAGAAGAAAAATGTCAACAAATTTTGGTCGTCGCTCGAAATCCGTGGTTAATATGTGTCTGCAATGACCACATTAGCGTTACACTTTTGTTGGTAAAATTTAACACAAAAGCGTTACATATAGTTTAGTGTAACATATGTTACCCCTCAACTTAGCTGCCTTGATCAACTTATCCATATAAATAATAAATAAAAGCGGTGAAATTGTACAACCCTGTCGGAGACCATTTCGCACTTCAAACCATTCACTCAACTCTCCATCCACTCTCACCGCCGCTTCGCTACATCTGTACAAACTCTTAATTGCTCCCAGAAGGGGACCATTCACACCGTATTCATTCAGTACTGACCACAAATTAGCTCTCGGTATACAATCATACGCCTTTTGTAAGTCTACGAAACACACATACATGTCCTTGTTTCTCTCATGGAATTTCTCTATTAGTTGTCTCATGCAAAAAATTTGATCTTGACATCCGCGCATCGGTCTAAAGCCTGCTTGGTTTTCATCCAAGAGCGATTCGACAATAGCTCTGGTTCGTTTTTCTAAAATTGCACTATAAACTTTTCCGACAACGCTCAATAGAGAAATTCCACGGTAGTTGTTGCAATCCCTATTGCTTCCTTTCTTATGGAGGGGTGAGAACTCGTCTCTCTGGTTTGAAAAATAGTGTTAGCTGGAGTAAGAGCTGATAAAAATTCTTCCATAAAAATCAAAATAAACACAAATGATTTTTGTGAAGTTGCATTTAGAATGCCAATACATATAGCAATATCATCACCATCAAGTTTAGCTGAATTTCGTTTGTCATTCTTGACCCGAGTCAAAGTAGTGACAATTTCAGAATAGATTTTCAAAATGGATTTAGTTGCTTGTAAATGACCCGTCCAGCGTGTATCTATAAGACGCTTTACAGCACCTACTTGATATAACTTCTTGATCTTTGGTTTCTTGAAAGAGCTATATATAAGTTGAATCTGTTCGAAAAACAGTTTAATCAAGTTAACTTGCTTCACTGTTTTAATAATTATCAATCGTAATCTGCACAATAAAGCATTCCGTACTACAGACGCTGACATTTCGGATTAAACAGCAATTTAGAACCATATTACTAAAACAAAGTTCAAAAGTACTAGAATATTTGCATACTGAAACATTTTAACGAACATTTCAAATTTAAAAAATATCGTTAAAATATTTTAGTATGCAAATATTCTAGTACTTTTGAACTTTGTTTAAGTAATATGGTACTAATCTGCCGTTTAATCCGAAATGTCAGCGTCTATAGTACGGAATGGTTTACAGTGTGTGATTGAAATAGTGGACATATGGGACTATTTTTTTCAATGCATCTTGCAAACGTTTTGCTACGCCACTTTTGTAACCATTCATTACGGCGGCTCCATCGTAGCATTGGCTGATAATTTTTTTGGAATCCAATCCATATGACTCCATTGACACGCGCAGTAAATTTGTGAAAGCAGATGCGTCAACATCTTCAGTTGATTCAAAGAATAGTAAAACTTCAATAGGCTTTCACTCCAGAAATAAATCGTACTGCCAATGATATACACTCTTCACCATTTTTGTCCTTTATCCCATCCAGAAGAATTGTAAAGACATCAAATAACTAGGTAATCAATTTCCCAAGCAAACAATGATTTTGAATTGATTCAAATGTTTATGTTTTGGTTTACAAAAAATGTATTTCAATAAATAAAGCGTTACAATCATTCCAGACTAAACAATTATACATTTCTTATATCGGACTCAACTTCGATGAAGAATCATTGTATGAGTCAATCGCTCATCATATTAACTGTATAAATATTATCTTTCAATTCTTAGCCCGAAATGTTAATATAAAGTGCAGAAATTAGCACGAAAATGCTTAAACCATCGAATTTCGTAGATTCATTGAAAAAACATATATGAATTAATTAATTATATGGATAAGGCATATTTCAAACAATCAACAAATTCCAGCTTATTCAAAATTCCAAACATATCAAATAACCGATCATTCCAATACCAAAAACTAAAATGATATAGGTTTTTTGGAGTTTGGCGTTTTAATGACATTTCATTCTTCAATAATTCCAGAATTATTTTCTATATTTCTCAATTTTTTCAAGTATTGGATGCTGCGCACCCTTTGAAAAAATGTTCACGGTACGGGGCTGACGATAGGAAATTAAGATATTTTAAATTTCTTCGACTATTTCTTTCACTCTCTCTATCTTTAGCTTCTTGCGAATATTCCTTTTCAATCGAATTTTGATTTTTTGTTTCATCTCAACGCTCCGACATTTTTATATACTACTGTGGGCAAAACCTACCGGGAAATTTAAATTTAAACTTCATTGGTCTTCCGATAGGGACAAGTGTTTTTATTTTTAGGTTGGCAGTACTGTCTTTGACATCTGTGTCAAATTTCATGACAATATCTCTATTTTTCAAGTAGTTTGGTTTGTGATTTGTGAGCAACCAAAAGTGCATTTGGCGATTTTGCACATTTTTTCCATTTTTTTCTCAAAAGAAGTTATAATAAATTTTGTTTGCAATATCAAATTTCGACAAACAGATCTTTTGAGATCATATATTGAACCTTCCTCTATCGAACTGTAATAAGATCCAGGTTTTTCAAACGACAGAAAATTTTCCTAGAAGTTGAAGAACACCTAAACCTCTGAAAATCGGCTTGAACGACCATCAACATCAAAAAAATGAGAAAATTTTCAGTGAAACATCGTCGATGAACTTTAAGAGTGATGGTTAGATCTCTTGGTTCTCCACATAAACTATGAACACCGTTTCAAAAGCTTTTTTTTAAGTTAAAAGTTCCAATTCACGTTTGGTTCCAAAACCATGAAATTTCTTTGATTGGTTTTTTTAGATTTTTCCACCAAAAATTCAACTCATATCGTTCCGCAACCACCTTATTCACCTGATTTAGCTCCGTGTGACTTCTGGCTGTTCTCTAAGCTAAAAAGACCGCTCCGGGGACATCGTTTTGAGTCGATTGAAGAGATTCAACGTGAATCGGCGCGCGCTCTGAAGGCCATCCCTGCCAGTGACTTTTTGGCATGCATCGAAGATTGGAAAATACGTTGGCATAAGTGCATTGCGTCGGGAGGGGATTACTTTGAAGGCGATGAAATTGATTTGGAAGAATAAAAAAAGAATTTTTGAAATATAACCAAATTCCCGGTAGGTTTTGCCCACAGTAGTACATGTAAACGAGTCTGTTTGATATACAAATGCCAATAAATCGATGATTGAGAGAAAGAGAGAAGTATAGAGAGACAAAAATTGTATAGAGGGAAATGAAAATAGTATCGATTCTGATCACATAGCTATCGATGGCCATTTTGTAGACTAGAGCGAGCATTGATGTTGTTAATAAAATACCATCAGTTTCATTTTACAAATTCATGTTAATTCTGACAAAGATTATAAACAAGTGCAACAAAGCAATTTTGATCGAAGACACAAACTTAAACATACAATCACATAACACACAAACAATACAATACACGTCTATTATCGATTCTCTTGGATTGACACTATTAAACTGTGCTGACAACAAATTCGCAACAAGAATAAATAATAGGTTGAATGCCAATGACAGCTACTCAACTATCGATCATGCAATCACGAATTGCTAAAGTTTTAAATTTAATATGTGCCTTAGCGAATCGTATTTATCTGACCACAAGCAAATTCATTTGACTTTTCATGACATCACAAAAAAAAACAATCAACTTTACCAAAACAGAAAATGTATTTTCTATCCAAAATCTCAATAATAAAAATTTTCGATGTCTCTTATCTCGAGAGTTCCAAATGATTAGTGAAATTCAAAAGAGAAATAGATATCATAAATTATTAAAGAAAAATCCTGGGAAT
Organism: Resseliella maxima; assembly: GCA_029041755.1. Classification (NCBI taxonomy): domain Eukaryota; kingdom Metazoa; phylum Arthropoda; class Insecta; order Diptera; family Cecidomyiidae; genus Resseliella; species Resseliella maxima. The sequence continues at coordinate 44,544 of JAQOWM010000485.1, forward strand.
CATTATCTAAAAGCTAAATATTAAATACAGTAGGAGGGGAAATTTTCGGGCCTGTCATATGGAGGGTACTAGTTACAAATTGTTCTTGTGCTGTAGTTGACGTATGAACTGTCAACATTATTGTGAAGAGAAAATTGAGTTATCTGTCATTGTTTACTACAGCATTAAATATTTGGTCATTTCGATTATTTTTAAAAAATGGATAAAATCGAATTTCATACAGTCATTAAGTTTCTCACAAAAGAAGGCGTAGGACTAAAAGATATCAATGATCGCTTGCGTGCCGTTTATGGTGATGACTCTTCCCCATCGTATACCAGAGTTAAAGAATGGACAAAACTATTCAAGTGGGGTAAAGAGTCATTGGGAGAAGACCACGCAAAGAATTTGCCGCAAGCAAAGTCATGGCCAGTGTTTTTTGGGACACCAATGGAATAATATTGGGTGGATTCCTGCCGAAGAACACCACAGTCACGGGCTCTTATTATCCGCAACAAATTCATAGATTGCTTAAAGCAATCAATAAAAAACGTCCTGGTATGCGTGGTCGAAATGTTCTTTTTTTTTGCATGAAAATGCACCGCCTCAGAAATCACAAGTTGCGACTATTTCCTGTTTCCAAACACCAAAAGATATCTCAAGGGGAAGCGATATGAGTCTGATGAAGAGATAAAGGACGATATTTTCAATATATGAGAGGAAAAAGATGCCGAGTGGTTTTCAGTAGGAATCAAAGCATTGAAGCATCGATATGAAAGTGTCATTACTCTTAAGGGAGACCACTTTGAATAATAAATGTATTCATTTAAAAATACAATATGTCTTTCTATCTCAGGCCCGAAAATTTCCCCTCCTACTGTATTGCGACATTGTGAGAGCAAAAACGAACGAAATTCGAAGAAATTTTAATTCACAACGCTTAAATATATTTAGCTCTAAACCACGTCAAATGGGAAATGCTTTAATGAAATTATTCACAACAAACCCAATAATAATAACACTATTAAATCAATTAAACTTTCTGATGGCTCCATCTCAAATAATCCGCAATAAATTTCAAACTTACTTAATAATTTTTCCTGTAATGTAGCACAAGAATTGAGCTCAAACCTACCACATACTGAATCAATATACTGCTCCTTAATTGATTTAAACCCAAGCACTATGGTACTGTCCCTCATCTCGAATAACGAGTTACAAGTATTAATTCAGTCCATCAAGTTGAATTCAAATTTGAGCGATATTCTTTCCTCTAATTACATTAAAAATTGCAGTGATTTACTTCTTCCAGAGAATACGGGAAGATTTGAATGTGGATTCGATTGATGAAGTAGCAAGAAAGTCTAGGTTGAGATGGTTTGGTCATGTACAGCGTATGAATGAGTATCGTTTGCCAAAGTTAAATTTGAATGCTGAAGTGAATGCACCGAGAGGTAGAGGTAGACCGCGAAGACGATATTTGGATTCGGTAAAAAATGATTTGAATGAAAGAGGGTATGACTGGAATAGGGAAACTGAAGACCTGGCTCTCGATAGGGTATGTTGGAGGAGAATTGTTATTGGCCGACCAGACGCTGAAAGGCATTAATGGTCTTAAATGATTGTTGTTGTTGTTGTTGTTGATACACATAATTTTACTTTTGTTCGAATGCTCATTTTCTATGTACAATACAGGGCAAAAGATTGAATACAAAGTGAAAAATTCAGTCTTTCGTTTTTACCGCGAATATGTATCGCTTTATTTTATTTACATTATTCTTATACGTACAATGTAGATTCATCCTTCATTGACTGATTGGAATGTATTTTGTTTCAATAAAATGATATTTAGTATCGGTATTCACGCTAAAGAACAGCGAATAGTCTAAAATCGGTAAAATTGTGCATCCATTTTCAGTGAAATTCATGAGCATTCTGAATTGATTTTTATATTTATATCAATTGTCCCAAACTTTTTCATTCAATTATCAAACAATTATGTGCAACATTTAGCATATCACATCATAAAAATAATGGTAAATTTATTACATTTGACATTTGTTGCGAAATTGATTATTTCAATATATGTGTTGATCTAGATATTATCAGAAAACCTATTCCAAATGGCAAAATCAAAGAAAATATCCACAGAAAAGCGAGCTCAGATGATTATTCTACAAAAAAAACGGTCAAAAATACCGCGAAATCGCCAAAATATTGAAGGTATCGTTTTGGTGCCAACTTCGAGAAAAAGGTATGATTGGCCGTGTGGTAGTATTGGGTGTATGCAAAAGAAATGTCGATTTAGATAACAGATGGCGTAACTAGCGTTGTGTGCATCGGAGCACACCGCGGCCATTTTCATTTCTTTTTGTCTGTCATTACGCTATAAATTACAGTATATGTCATTTTGTTGAAGTGTAAAAACAAAGATTTTTTTGCTTCAAAAATGTCGAAATTCGTGCCTGAAAAAACGGTTTTGCGGGGAACATTAATAACCTTCTTTCATTTGAAGAAAACCGCTGCTGAAAGTTATCGTTTGTTAGTAGAAGCTTACGGTGGCCATGCTTCAACTCAAAAAACTTGTGAACGATGGTTTGCAAGATTCAAAAGTGGTGATTTTGACTTGGAAGACAAAGAACGGCCAGGTCTTCCAAAAAAAATTGAAGATGCGGATTTGCAAGCATTATTGGATGAAAATCCTTGTCAAACGCAAAAAGAACTTGCAATGGAGTTGAAGGTTGATCAAGCAACTATTTCTAGACATTTGCATGCAATAGGAAAATGGGTTCCACATCAATTGAACGAAAATCAACTCAGAGCAAAAATCGAAACATGCAAAAAACACCTTGCTGAGCACAAAAAACGTAGTTATTAACCACTTATTCGGTTTAACATTGTTAAGAATGGTGTCCATCTTAATATGCTCATCAATAGCTCCTCAATGAGACCTATATTGGCCATTTTAGCACTTCACCATCATGGTCCATCGTGGTATAACCCGATTTAACATGTTAAGAATGGTGTCCATCTTCATATGCTTATCAATAGCTCATCAATGAGACCTATATTGGCCATTTCACAATTTCATCCTGTAGGTCCATCAAAGGAAGTAACAGATGGCGTGGTCCATTCGGATCCAAAATGAATGTCAGCCTAATTGTCTATACAAACAATACTCAGGAAAAATTTGAAGCAAATCGGTCATCATAATTTTGAGTTATGATGGCTGAATGGATTTGGAGAAGGAAAAAAAACCAATGCAAAACCCCTACATTTCACGTAGTGCTAAAAAGAACACTACCATAACATATTAACATCGCCACGCCATGGCATCTGGTATGCAATTAATCGATCGTGGTTTCATCTTTCAACAATATAACGACCCAAAACACACTTTTACGCTTTGTGCCGATTATTTGTAGCGAAAGAAAGGCGATGGTGTTCTTGATATTCTGAATTGTACAAAATGCATTCCAATCAGTCAATGAATGATGAATCTACGGAATATATTCACGCACAAAGTGGAGACATACAATCACAACAATACAAAATATCGTGCTCTATAGTGAAATTTAACAGATGTGCTAATATGTTACTTTACAACACGATTTTTAGCATGATAAAACATTTAATACGGAAATTCGATTTTGTAATTCAAATACTTTTTAACAAGTTTTCTTATGTTATTTTCGTGTGAGGATTTTTCTCTGATGGCCAAACTATAGTTTTATAAAATACCGAAACTTGTTTATAAATTATTATTTTATTCAATAAGTCATTGAATACAAAATGACTGATATATGAATTATATATGTTCAATACGTTTTTTAACTATTTAGTGTGGAAGCGTGTAAGTGTTTCTATGAGGCATAAAGTCCTTTGAGAGTTGCAGTACCGATGTGTTCAAGAGAAATGCTCTGAAATCGTATTTTAAACCAGAGATTCAAACATCAAAACGCAATACTTAGAAAGCTGCTTTCGAGTGCAAGAGAAAAAAGTTGCTTAGCTAATGAATGCGTAAGACCTATGCTGAGCTATGCTCAAATTGAACTTTTTCAGCTGTTTAGATGACCCTCACTTCATGGATTCGCTCATAATTTATTATAGTGAAATATACACTAACAATATTTGGGTTATGTTTAGGACAACCTTGGTATTAAAAAAATAACAAAATCCAACCATGGTTGGACAATGTACTAGCGTATTTATTGTTTGAAATGACGTTAATTCCAACGAATTGTTGGAATAAACATAATCTCAATATTATCAGTGTATCAAGGATAATATTAAAAATGCTCCAGAAATTTTCATTCGATTTTCCATACAAATCAAAATTCTATTGAAACCATTTCGGAAACAGAATGCATCAACAATTAAAGCGCAAGTACGCACATGCAAAATATTGAACAATATGTATACTTCCATTGTAAAATACGGAACACGTAAATCTTTATTTTCTTCAGTGTTTCAATCGATTTTTGAATTAGAAATTTAAATCAAAAACCCGAATAAAATATTGGATATTATGTTCAAAGTAACTTATATCATTATATCAATCATTTTACCTTTGTAAGGATATTAAGTAAAATATGTTTTGTACGCAAAAATTAGAGATTGTACGCATTGTTGGTCAAGCGTTTTCTTAAAATTATTAAAAATCTGGGAAAATATAAAAATATTGAAAACACAAAGGAGACATTCAGATGATGCTAAGACAAAAGTTTTCCATTTCAGTCAAGCATAAGTATTTTTCCCAAATTATTTATTTGCGTACAATTTGCAATTTTTGCATACAAAAATATTTAAAACTTTCACATCTTCAAAATATTTGAATATTTGCATACGAAATTTTACAGAAAAAGCGATCATTTTTATCACTTTTCCAAACGGGGAAAAAGCAAACTGTTGATTTCCGTAAGGGAGCCACAACACCCGTTGTGTCAAAAATTGGCATATTTGCAATATACAGTTTATATTCGAATATTCGTAGCATTTGCATAAAATTTGTGATTTTTGTTTCCTGAAAGTACTAATCAAATATTCAGTTTAAAATAAATCGTTATTCGAGTGAAAATCTTATAAGCATCTCGTGCGATACTGAGGAATATGCTGATTTGATATCAAGTAGATGTCCTCAAATACTGTCATTAAGCACACAGCAAACGTCAGTGGCAGAATATTAATAATGTGGTAGTGAAAATAGAATTTACCACCACTGTTGATTGTTTGTAGTGGTAATTCGTTCGTACATTGTTCTACAATGTTCTCAGTTGCGCCTGTTAAATCATATTGACATCATCAGAGTAGAATACTATACAAACGATTTACTACTACAAACAATCAACAGTGGCGGTAAATTCTATTTTCACTACCACATTCTCAATATTTTGCCACTGACGTTTGCTGTGTTAGGCAATAATGTAAATATTTTTATTGGAAAACCCGGATGACAAATGTATTTATTAAGAAATATTCGGTAGCAAATCAGAGAAATCGTCGTGGAAACAAAAATAATGGGTTCAAATTTAGACTTACTGATGTATTGAATACTTCTCATTTTTCCATCATGAAAATAATGAAAATCAAACGACATTCAACTGCAAATCGATGAAAAATTTCTGATGTGATGGTTACTATCACCATGCTATTTTCAACACGTAATCAAAACAAAAACCCAATGAACTAAGAATATTCCTCACCTCTATTGAGTCCAAGCAAATTGTGTTATTCATGTGATGATATAAGTAATAAAAAAAGAATGTGAAGAGGAGAGACTACAGAGGAGAGAATGCATAAAATTTAGCAGAGAGAATGCAATCTATTGATATAGGTAAAATTCCTAAGTAAATAGAGATATGTATGAATCATGTGTGTTCTTCTCCATTTATGTGAAATAAAGAAAATACTGAACTGAGAAATATAAATAGCGAGAACTGTCTATATATTTCATTATCCATCTCTCTCTTTTTCTTCCTTTCTCTCTCTCTCTCTCTCTCTCTCTCTTTCTTTCTTTATCCCTCTCTCTTTCACCCACTCACTCAACCAAAATGCACACACTTAGATGGAATATGGAATATGAAATAATATTAAGAACGATAAAAAATTGATGAATAACATTCGAGAATATTGAATGATATTAATATAAAATTGAACAGAGACAACGGATTCTATTTTATCGTTTTATGAATGATGATTTTGAAAAGTATACACAAATAGTGTTAAAAAGCGAACACAAAATATATATAAAGTGCCTTCATCGTCATCATTCCAATACATTGAAACTCAATTCATTCAATAACAAAAACAAAACAATAATATCAAACTCATTTATCTATTTTTTAAAATTTACTTCAATACAATATTTCCACGTCTGTACATTATTATAGATTCTTTGAGAAAGTTGATAAAAATTGATGTGCATTGGTTTTGTTTGCTCAAATACATTACAATTCCATTTAAATAAAGTAATAGTTGGTTGGAATTGTACTGGTACTTGTGCTGGAATTTGAGAGTACATATAGTTTAAATTCGAATTTGATGCATGCGCTATCGTCACTACCCAAAATTGCATTAAAAATTATTTTCATTTTGTGTAATCTTTTTCTACATTCCTCCACCGTTATTTACTTTCACTTTCATCTGTACAACATTCCCTTTATCATCCATCTTTTTAAGTTTTTTTTCTATCTCCATTTTTAGTCGCTTTCTCTCGTTCTCTCTTACTATATTTCTGACTAGTCAGTCATTTTCTTCCTGCGTATCAGATCTTTCTTCTCCCTTCGTCTGTTTATTTTTGCTTTTCTCTTCAGCGTTATGTGATAATGAAATCGAAATATCTAAAAAAAATCGATATCTCCAATATCGGTTCATTTTGCTTCGATTGTGTATTATATATATTCAGTGATTGCTCAATACTGATACGATTGTCGATTTAACTTTACGTAATGTGTAGGCTTCATTCCACCAGAATTCTGTACGTATTAACATCGAAAAGTGTGAGATGAAAATAAATTGTGAGAGAGAATTCATGCTGACAATAACACAAAGAAAGAAGACAAATCCAGTGAAATAATCACATACACCATTTCGCTATCAATGAAATTATTAGTTTGGAACTGTCATATATGTACTAAATTAATTTAAAGACCCTCAAAGATTGAATAAATGGAAACACAGAATGGTAAGATGGAAAAAGAAAGACTAGGGAAGATAGTAAAAGGCAGACAGACAGACAGAAAGACAGATAGACAGATAAATAGATAGAGAGAGAGAGAGAGAGAGAGAGAGAGAGAGAGAGAGAGAGAAAGAGAAAGAGAAAGAGAAAGAGAAAGAGAAAGAGAAAGAGAAAGAGAAAGAGAAAGAGAAAGAGAAAGAGAAAGAGAAAGAGAAAGAGAAAGAGAAAGAGAAAGAGAAAGAGAAAGAGAAAGAGAAAGAGAAAGAGAAAGAGAAAGAGAAAGAGAAAGAGAAAGAGAAAGAGAAAGAGAAAGTGAGAGCGAAAGAAAGAGAAGATAGACTGAATAATACGAAAATGGCCAACAACACTAAAAATAATATACTAAACGTTGTTTAAACAAACTTCTATGTGATTACTGGCAATTCGGTTGTTATCGTCATCAGTCGATTATGGATAATTAACTAATATTAAAAACTTCATCTAGCTAAACGGAAATCTTATTATCATCATCTTTTCCATAAAGTTCCATAAAAGGAATATCAGAATTTGAGACATCCATATCTACTGTGATTTGTATGTATTTCAAACGAAGTTTATATTTTGTTGAGAGAAAAGTTCTCATCACTATATGCATGCACATCATAGACGTCATGGACAAAATTGAGTATCGGTTCAGAATACAGTATTCATATGAATATTTAGTTAATATTATTAACTAATCCTTATGAAATAAAAGTTGTTTTTACTGCTAAATAACACAGTCTAAACGTGAAAGAGAATACAATCAGAGGTAGGGTGATATTAAAGTGACAACATTGGGTCCGGAAAACCATGGTAAAACCGGCCTGCCTCTGGAGAGTCAGTGAAAATACAATAATAATTTCACTTAAAATTAAATTACATTAACAATGATGAATAAAAAATAAAAATAACAACAAAAGTAAAAATTAAGTGTAAAGCAGAGAAGGGATAGAAGGGAGAGAGGAATAGCTCAAAACTAATTGGAAAAGAAATTGCACGACATGCCACCGAGTGAGCGAAGATTAGATTATATTTTTATATATAATATTATTGCACGGACCGTAGATGAATTTTTAACGCGTTTTTAAATGAAGATAACGAATCATTGTGTCTGATTTCAACTGGTAAACTGTTCCAAAAATTAATTGCAGAGTAACTGAATGCGCGTGAGTCAAATGCGGTACGTTGATTAAAATTAACGCGAAGGTTGTCTGGATAACGCGATGTTTCTCCGTTTCGAATAAACATGTGATTCAGATATTTAGGAGCGTTTTTTGACAACTGCTTGAATATTTAGACGGCCAATTGAAGCTTAGCTCTACTTTCAGGCGTCAAACCATTCAAACGCTCACGATATTTAGTAACATGTTCACTACGTTTCAATCCGAAAACATATCTAATCTTATCGTTATCAGCAATAAGATCACGGTTAACCTGATTTTGAGTGCTATGTGCACCCCAGCCATAAGTTACTACATTCCCATAATCCATAATGTGGTCAATGATCGCTGCAACCATATCACGTTTGATATAATTGGGTATAAATTGCTTTGTGTGCCGAATGCGATTTAACACACCATACACTTTTTGCAATTTACACTTGTCATGTTCAATGAAAGAGAGATTTTCGTCAAAAATAACACCAAGGTTTTTAATTGACTTACAGAACTCAAGTTTTTCATCACCAATTTTCACATCATTGATTGCATCAAAATTTAACCGACTTGTATGATATTTAGAACCGATGATCATAACTTTCGATTTAGAACCGTTTAATTTCATACCGCGACGTGTAATAAGATCATTTAATTTTACGAGATCTGAATTTACTAATTCTATGCCGTTAGTTATTTGATCAAACTCTACTTCGATGAGAGCCTTACAATCATCCGCGAATAAATGACCGGTCATATTTTCAAAAATGTTAAGTGTGTCGTTAAAATAAAGCGAGAAAAATGTTTGACCAAAATTGCTACATTGAAGAACACCGTTATTAATCGCGATAAAATCCGATTCATTATTACCGACTTTAACTTTTTGCTGAATATTACTATAAATTGATTTGATCAATTTCGTAGCGTTGTTAGAAAAACCGTATGCTTCACAAACTTTTAAAAGAGCATCATGCGGAACAGACGGGAATGCACTTTTTATGTAATCGCCATATAAATTGTATGGAGTGTGAACACTTTTATTTTAAACTTTTTCTTGGCCACTTTCACTCCCAACCCTTCATATTATGCTAAATATTATAATAAAATTTGATGATTTTCCAATTTGTGTGACTATGTTTTTTAGGATGGACTAAATTTCAGTCTGATTGATATAAAAAATATGTATTGGTCCAATTTACACACACACAGGGGCGAATTTTTATTGACTCTGAGGAGTAGTTTTACACACAAACAAATACAGGAGTTATAATACTCTGTACGTTAGTGTATTGGGCACGTTTACTCCTCAAAGTAAATCGTTTACACCAATAATGGTGTAAACGCAACTTGTATATTTGCAATCGCCAATACTTTTATACGTGTGCGTAAGTTATGAACCCACAAATTTTATGGTCTAGAAACGACATATTTAATGACACAATTAGGCGCCATGGATAGTATAGTAGACAATTAGTAGTAAATCTAAAAAGGCAATTCCAGAGATTATGAAAATAGCATTGCCAGTTTTCCATTAATATTTTTATGGGGATTCACTTTATTCTGGTGTTATGAGACGTTTAAATAAAAACAAAAAGAAAAAGAAAAATGTCATTAAATAAATACATAACAACAAAAAGAAAATAATTCTAAATGTAAACAAGAAGAAATGAAATAATGTATTAAGAACAAATTAAAAATGAGACAGATGACAGAGATAAAGAAAAAAGCGAAATACTAATTGCCAATAGATGGCGTTATGTTTTAACGACTAAGCCTTTAATATGGAGGGACAAAAAGCTTCATAATGCATGCGACATTTATTGTCGCATTGGATACACCGTAATTTCAGGAAATTATTGCAAAACTTACCGAAATAATCCTAAATTAAAGTAAATTGGCTACCACTGTAAAATAAAAAAGAGTAATTAGCCGTTAAATTAAATAAAATTGATTAACAAAAATTAAATCGTTGATGAGCTAAAAAAAAGGTCTTCGATTTTGAAATGTAAGTTGAACTTCAACTAAAACCCGAATGCCCCCCCTTCCTTGACCATGTACACACACAAAAATATTTGACAATTCGTGTAAAAATACAGCAGAAAATACAGGAACGATTGATTTTCGCATAATATTCATACTTGTATCGTATATTTCCCCTGCAAATTTGACAGCTACTAAGCTGTATGCGTTGGCGCGTCACACGATACCACGCTGTGAAATTTGCAGGAGAATTATACAATACAAGTATAAATATTATACGAAAATCAATCGTTCTGTATTACCTACTGTATTCGTACACGAATTGTCAAATATTTGTGTGTGTGTATGGTACCATCAATAACAATGAAATTTTCCCAATTGACTATGATGTTTTTCGTTGTGATCAATCAGAACATACAGAGAGAGATCATATTGTTAAGAAATCTCACGGTGGTCATAAGTCATTGAATGGTCAATTGATTTTTTATGGTGAAATGTATGGTGTTAGTGTTAACATGGATCATAGAAAGTATTATTTGGTTGAATTGTATATTAGACCTAATTCACCATTTGTGATTCATCTGAATATTGTTAATGCTTTGAAGTCTTTATTCATCAATTCTGGTTGTGGCGATTTTAATTTGCCCAACTTGTTATGGACTTTAAATGTCGTTGATAATCCGAATATTTTCTATTCATTCAATGCTTTTTCACGGAAGGAATTATTTATTTTGGATTCCTTTCATGAACTTGGTTTTTCTCAGATTAAAGGATTTTCTAATGACAATGGTAGAATGTTGGATTTAGTTTTGAACTAATGATCCGGATTTGTTGTATTGCTTGAATTCTGATATTTTTTTGATAAATACTGAGGTGCATCATAAATCAATTGAGATTGTCATTTTTGGAAGTCAGAATGATAATAGACAAAATAAATCCAATCTTGTAACATATCTTGATTTTATAAATACAAATTATCAGTGTTTTTCCTAGATAACTAAAATTTATCTAGATAAAAGTGAGATAATATCTCATTTTTTGGGAAATTATCTAGATTTTTTCGAGATATTTATCTTATCTTTGTCTAAAAAGATAAGATAATCTTTTATCTTTTCGCAAGACGAATGAGATAAAAAATTTGAATAACGTTTCGAACAAAAAAAATTTGTTTCCATTGACTGAGATCTCAGTAGAGTAAAAACGAACTAATAATAATAAAAATTTAAAAAAATAAATGAAATATTGAATAATTATGTGTAAAATATTAATTCAAATTAATTTTTAGCGCCTTTATGAAAACCAAACACAGAAAAAAAATTAAAAAAATAATAAATAAAACTATATTGTTTGGAGTCAAATTTCAAACCTCAAGTCTCAAAACGTCATGAATTCTAAATCAAGCCTCAAGTCTCAAAATATCATGAATTATTAACCAAGTCTCAATGGAAAAAATCAGAAATATGAATGGAGGTGCCACATTGTCATTTTTTTTACCTTTGTCAGTTACCCTTCTTTATGATTATTTCAATAATATTGATTGGAATTTTTTGTTATCTAGTGACTCACTTGACGATAACTTGAATAATTTTTATTCTTGTCAATGGTGCAATTAATATGAATATAAAATTAAAAACGAGAATTGTTTCAACACATCCCAAATGGTTTAATTCTATATTAGGGTGTTATTTTTTATGGATGGAAAACTACATATCGCCCGCCGAAAATGTGATCTTGATTTTGTGACATTTCTATGGGAACTTTTTACGCTCTATCGATCTGCATTATTAGTGTTTCCCCTAGATTTTTCTCCCAAAATCAATTACGACGCCGATTTGAGTGCTAAAGAGTGGTCAAACCACCGCTACACATATAATGAATTGTGTTTATTATAAAATTGCCAAAATTAAAGATCTTGCTATAATTTTGGACGAGAAACTTAATTTCAAAGCTCATATTGAATTTATGGTAGCCAAAGCTAAATGAAGCATAACACTGCTTTGCTCTACTGGCATGGATCAACCGTTTTGCAAGAGAATTCAATGTCCCTTATAAACTTAAAATTTTATTTTTTAGTTTTGTCATTCCAATTCTAGAATATGGTTCTCATGTATCGAAAACTCGCAACTTGAGACAAATAAGACGAATAGAATCTATCCAGAAACTGTTTTTACTATATTCTCTTAGGAAGTTCAATTGGAGCAATGAATTTCATCTCCCGAAATATGAGCTGCTACTTCAAATGGTTTCCTTGGAGAATCGTAGGAAGAATGCTCAAGTGATGTTCATCCTAAAATTGATCAGGGGTGAAATAAGTTCAGATGTCCTTTTGGAAAAGATTCAGTTCAGAATTTATTTATTTATTTATTTATTTCACCGCCAAAACTGGCTGAATACAATTTGGTACATCGAGATCAAACAAACTAACAAATATCAAAAACATCATTGGGAACAGCAAACAATTTTCTTTTAAATTCATTTCTATTAATAGATTCAATAAATAAAGTTTTAATAATATTCGCATATTTACAGATAAGCGTAATAGGAGCATTTATGTTTCTACTTAATAAATTATTTGAAATTCTATAAAGTTCCGCATTACGAAAATTGCGTGGATTAGGATTAACATACAAACTTTTTACAAATGTACAAAGAATTCTATCGGTTAATAAGTCATACATAAATAATAATGCGAAATTAATTCTGCGACGACTGAGACTAGTCCAAGCAGAATTGACCCCAGTATAGAGTAAAAACTATCGCCATCTAGTCATCGAGAATTCACTATGAAATGTTTTCTTACGAATATAACACTCAAATATTTTTTGTTTTTATTATTTTTTTTTTTTTTTCAATATTTATTCAAACGTAATTGTTTCCTCGTCTATTTTTTTTTCTTTCAAACTAATAATATAAAACAAAACAGAAGCTGTAAACAATGTATAAAACAGTTTCGAAATGACTCTGTCAGTAGTATGAAGTTGATTGCTCTACAGATTGTTATTACACAATGAAGCATTTTGAGTTATTCATTTTCAATAGCTTCGATCGATAGATGGCGTTAACAGTTCCGTTTTTCAACATTGCTATATTAAATACATTGCCTGGCCTAGTCATATTCAACGATTTTAGGCGATCATCATAGGAAGAAATACGGTAATTCTTCCAATCATTCGGATACACGTGGAGCACATACATTGTAAACTGACGTTGAATTCTTTCGATCAAATCAGATTTATTTGAAGAAATGTTCAGCCATACAGTGCTAGCATAATTAAGATTTGGCAATACAAACGCTGAATAGATTGCTTTCCGTACGGTTTGATCATCTATGTCGCGCGTGAAACGTTTCACAAAACCCAGTGCAGAGCTTGCTTTAGAGCTAATCAAATCAGTATGCGTTTTAAAATTGAGTTTATCGTGAATTAAAACACCCAAATCAAGCTGCTCCGTGGAATTTACAAAATAGTGATCACCTTAAGAGTAGATTGGTCTCGGTTGTATTCTTCCACGATGAATAGATACAACAGAACACTTGTCAATATTGAGGTGTGAATCATTCATGTCACACCAGTCGCGTAATGACGTTATTGAGGATTGAAGTTGGAAAGAATCTTCCTCGTTGTTTACCACCTTAGCTATCCGTACATCTAGCTGATGATATAATACATTTTACATAGATAAAAAAACATTGTTTTAGGTTGCAGATGGCAGATCATTGATGAATAGTACGAAAAGTGTTGGACTAATATGGCTACCCTGTGGCACACCCGAGTTTACAATAAAGTCTGAAGATTCTGCGGCTTTTTCCTTATCATTTTGTTGGGAATGATAGATTTATCCGATGGATTTGACGTTGCATTGAATTTTTTGCATTTATTTACAATGTGGCCTTATTTTTCCATTGTGACCAACGTCAAATTTGAGGCCACATTGAAAGAATTCAAAATTTTTGGCTTTGGCCAAGTTACTTTGCTGTTAAAGAAAATTCTACAATCCATCGAATATCTATTGAAACGTAAAGATTTGGTTTTATTTGTTCAATTTTCATCCTCAATAGTGGAAATTCTTCTTTTATACAAACTTGATCAAACGTTCAATATTCAAGTTGAAACAAATGAATTTCAAAGGAAGAAAAAACGAATTTTCCAATCATAATTTGGGGTATAGTATTATTTATTTCTCATGTGTAAATATTTGTAATTCATTCAGAATTATAAATATTACTTGGTTCATAAATTATTAAGTTAAACAACGAGACAAAAAGTATATGAAACAAAATAAAATAAAACACAATATAAATAAGTATTTCAATATTCTTTGTCTCACTCTCTCTCTCCGCCTAAATCCGACCCCCCCCCCCCCTAAATTACCTTCAAGAGATTTAGTCGGTAGTTCATCTACTCACTCCCGATGTTCGAAAAGACAATATCAACGTTTGACAAGGCAGACAGTTGTGTATAGTAAAGTATAATATGCTTTGCCAAGAGCGGTAAAACGCCTACGCTTTGACATCGAATGCTATTTGAATGGAAAGTTCTGTTTCCGAATACATTCAATATATTACAACTGACACAATTTCTCATCGCTATTGCTTCGAGTAAATGTGGGATATGGATGGAGAAAGGGAGAGAGTGAGAGAGCAGCAGGGTTATAGTGGAGAAAGGGAGTGCACAAGCTTATTGTTGCTGTCTTGCTTATAATTCACACTTTATTCAATGGTGTACGCTTGAGAACATGGAGACTTGATTTTTTTTATAAGCTTAGGGTGAATCTTCCTTTTTGATTTGGAAGGCAAACGTCTGCTTTGTACTTTACACTCAACACTCAAAACAAAAATATTTGGGTATATAAACAAAAACGTGTATACAGATGGTTATCGAGATGTAAAGAAAATGAGGAAGACACCAGGCGAAATACTCATTCAAGTTGAGTGACACAACTAGCTACTAGAAAAGTACAGTAATTTTAGGTAAATATACAAGTGTTGAAAATATGAAAGAAAAACATAACAAAATAACAGAGAGTGAACCGAAAAATAATGAAATGAAACGAAAAGAAGAAAAAATCCAAATAAATACACTACCTCAAGAGATGGAAATTGAAGTAATGCCATATAAAAGAAATGACGAACGACAGAGAAAAGAAATACATAGAAACAGAAGCGAATTTCATAATGGAGATAATAGAAACTGAAAATGGATAAAAATGCCCAAGTGAAATTTACCAATTTATTTGGTTGATTCCCAAGCGATTCAAATTCGAATATATGTGCGCTCAATTGAAAATTGCCACATATGCTCAATTCTAATCACGTCTTTAACTGCACGTCCATAATAAATTATCAACTGGAGAATGCGACGCCCTCACTTATTTTAAGCAAAACCATTTTAAAATGCGGACATGATCAATTAAAATGCTGTCATAGTCACCTCTAACGTACCAAATATTGTTATAGCTGCCAATAAAATGTGTATTTCTTCTCCAATTATATTGTCTCAACGTACTCTAATATGAATACATTATCAGTATAGAATGCATTTTCCCGGTTGCAAGTGATGGAAGTATTGACAAACACTAGAAATAACAAATGTTTATGAACAATTAGAAATGTCTCAGTTGAGCAGAATTGGTGAAATGTATGATGATTTTCTTTTCCTCCTAGAAAATAAATAATTGGTACTTTCATTTATTTCGGAAATTGTCTATTGTATTTTGATCTAAGTATCATCCTAAAATACGTCGCAGTTAATCACAGTATACTTTATAATAAATTCTTGATCTAGCTATCAACTCTAACAGAAGTGTTTCCTTAATACATAACATTTTCCGACATTTTCATTCAAGTGAAATTTTTACAATGACTAAATCACCATTCTTCTCAAATTTGTTTAATGTGTGTAATTTCTATAGTGTATAGTACAGATTTTAATACAATAAAAAAATATTCGAATAACCAAATAGCAATAACATAATTTTTCGTTATTGGAAATTATTCAATAAGTTCCAATAGAATATTGTAATTTATTGTGTCCAAAGACAATAACTTTCAATATACCATATTTTTTTATTGCAATTTTTTTCTATTGCTTATTGGTTTTTTATTTAGAATAATATTGCTTTTTTTTGTACAATAATATTGTAATTTATTTGATAATTATAAAAATTTTACTTTATAAAACACCAAGATTAAGACGACGACGAACGAAAAAAAAATGGACAGGAGCTGAAAATCAAATTAAGTTTCCATAATTTTGACAGAAGCGACAACACTAAAAATTCAAATTCTTCTGTTCATTCTCAGAATATTTTTAATTTTCAAATAATTTTCAATATTTTTTATCAAAAAAATGGCAATATTATTCGAAATAAAAACCCAATAAAATATTGGAAATAATTGCAATAAGAAAATATTGCTATTGGATTTTATGGTGTTCATTTCAATAATATACAATATCGTTATTGCAAACTATTGGAATAAAAAAATATGGTATATTGAAGGTATTGTCATCGTACACAATAAATTTTTATGTGTTATTGGTAATATTGGAATTTATTGCAATATTGAAAATTAAAATCTGTAGTGTATAGTATGTCTCTAGATGTAGAGTAGCGGTTAGCGCATCAACTTTGCAAGCATGGGTACGGGAGATAGATTTCGACCATTATTCAAAATCTTTTCTATTCATTGACGACACTTACCTGGTATTTGAACCGCAGAGTGTCTCTTAAAGCTAATATTAATATTACTCCTCTCGTACCTCGTGGGAAAGATCGTTCAACGCTATCGTTCGTTTCTTTCAAAATTGATACTGATAACGACATTGGGTCCATCATAACGAGGTCGAATTTTTGGCCAAAACACTGTGCAATTAAACCATTTATTCATAAACATTCAAAGACTGTGGAATTACCAAATTCAAATGCGAATGATCGCTTTGATAATGATCATTTTTTATTCCTGCGACAGCCAATAATTTCCCTTATACCATAAATGTACATGTTAACATTAAGCCAATTTTCGATCAAAACATCTTAAAATTATTTTACGAAAATATTGATGGCTTATCTGAACATAAATCTCTCGATCTTTTAACATCATCATCATCTTGTGACTACCACGTGATAGCATTAACAGAAACATGGTTAAATTCGTCAATCAAAAGAAATGAAATTATGAGGCTCGTTACTCAGTATTCAGAAAAGACCGAGAGCAACCAACTATTCGAGAGAAAAGATGAGGTGGTGTACTACATGCAGTACGTGACAACATTCTTTGTGAACAATATGTGAACGACGAAATGCATGCTTTGGAGGCAGTGGCGGTAAAAATTCCTATATCATCTGGTTTTATATACGTTTACTGCTGTTGGATATATAATCCAACCACAAGCCTCAACTGCTATTTATGGTGCTCATTTTGAGGCCATTAAAAAACTTCATACTGATGCTGGCATTGGGGATACGCTGTTGATTATGGGAGACTTCAATTTTGGCTCAACAACAACTTGGACGTTTAACGACGACGGCTTTGATTTTATCCCGACCATTGGAGAATCAAATTGTAAAAAATCTAATATCGCTAAAGATATTCATTGAATATGGGTATGTCTCAAATGTCCGACTTCGAAAATATGTACACAAATGTTCTTGATTTAATTTATACAAAGACACCCGAATTAACTGTTGTGAGTAAAGCTAATTTCATGATGATTTCCGAAGAGAAGAGCGACAAAGCACATGTGTCATTGATGTGCACTATCGAATGTTCATCTATACTACTGTAGTAGCAATAACACAATTGTAATCATTCCATAAACCTATGTAAAATCGTTGATCGCTTACATGCATAAACAAAGCGCATATGCAAAAGTAATGCAATCAGCGATTCATTAAAAATGCACACCCACTTATGCACAAACGCGGACAAAGGTGTGAAATTGTAAAACCAAATTTCAATAAAACAGTCTTGTTTCAACACAAATATCGACCACATTTAAATTACTAAAATGGCGCTGCGACGACTTTGAACCTTCGGTCATCATAAGTAATATGATATTTTCATTTTTCAGCTGGAAATTCAAACACTACTTTCGCTTTTAAAAAAGCAAATTTTGATTTAATCAGAGAACATCTTTCTAGTTTGAATTTGGTAGGTGCACTTAACGACAAAACAAAAGTGAATGAGATGACATCCACTATGTACTCCATCATCTACGAAACTTTTGAATTATTTGTTCCCAGAGCAACTATACGTTCAACAACTAAACCGACATGGCACAACAGAGAAATGTCTGAACTCAAAAACATCCGCAACAAACAATGCAAAAGTCTATGCTTATACCGACAAATTTTTGCTGAGCCTGACTCCTCAAGTGATATGCATTTACAAGTTTTTCTGGAAGCAAGAAATAATTTTGAAAAACTTCGAAGACAGCTACATAATGATTTCATTCGCAAGAAAGCTTCAAGTCTAAAGTCTGACCCCAAATCATTTTGGAAATTGGTTAATGATAAGCCCTCATCAAATTCGCTGCCGACAACAACAATCATTTATAGACCATTAATGCCCTTCAGCGTCTGGTCTGTCTAGTAATGGTAGCCCTCTAACAATTCTTCTCCAGCATGCTCTGTCGAGAGCCAGGTCTTGAGTTTCCCTATTCCAGTCATACCCTCTTTCAATCAGATCATTCTTCACCGAATCTAAATATCGACTACGTGGTCTGCCTCTCTTTCTCGGCGCATTCACTTCAGCATTCAAAATTAACTTTTGCAAACGCACTCATTGTACGTTGTACATGCCCAAACCATCTCAATCTTGACTTACTTGCTACTTCATCTATCGAATCCACATTCAAATCCTCACGTATTTTCTCATTCCTAATTCTGTTCTCCCATTGGTCCCTACGCGATACACCCGAAATCATACGCAATACTTTCATATCAGCCACTTCTAAATCATGAATTAAATTGTTCGAATCGACCCAGCTCTCGCTTCCATACGTGATAGTTGGTCTGAAAATTGACCCATGAATCATCAACTTCGTCTCTTTACTCAATTCGCGCTTATTAAAAACATGCGATCTAAGCTGTGCAACAACCTTGTTACCATTTACTCTACGCTGCTCAAATTCCCCATCCAGTTTACCATCCTCAGAGAAGATGCAGCCTAGATATTTGAATTGAGACACCTGTTCAAGCACACCACCATCCAGCACACAATTGATCTGTTTCCGATTTTTCCCTATATGCATAACCTGTGTCTTTGAACTGCTAATGGTCATTCCGAAGTTCGTACATGCCGTTTCTAAATCGCTAATGCTGTTTTGAAGTTCTTGTTCCGAACCACCAAACAGCACTAGGTCATCTGCGTATGCTAGAGCAGAAATAATATTTCCCCCCAGTACTACGTTACCCCTCAACTTAGCTGCCTTGATCAACTTATCCATATAAATAATAAATAAAAGCGGTGAAATTGTACAGCCCTGTCGGAGACCATTTCGCACTTCAAACCATTCACTCAACTCCATCCACTCTCACCGCCGCTTCGCTACATCTGTACAAGCTCTTAATTGCTCCCAGAAGGGGACCATTCACACCGTATTCATTCAGTACTGACCACAAATTAGCTCTCGGTATACAATCATACGCCTTTTGTAAGTCTACGAAACACACATACATGTCCTTGTTTCTCTCATGGAATTTCTTTATTAGTTGTCTCATGCAAAAAATTTGATCTTGACATCCGCGCATCGGTCTAAAGCCTGCTTGGTTTTCATCCAAGAGCGATTCGACAATGGCTCTGGTTCGTTTTTCTAAAATTGCACTATAAACTTTTCCGACAACGCTCAATAGAGAAATTCTACGGTAGTTGTTGCAATCCCTATTACTTCCTTTCTTATGGAGGGGTGAGATAACCGCTCCACCCCATTCTTTCGGCACCACTGATGAATCCCACACCAGATTAAACAAACGATATAACCAACGAACACCTACTGCTCCACTGCAAAACAAATATTCATTCCTAATTTCATCTACCCCTGCTGCTTTGCCCCAGCTCAGTTTTCTAACTGCCAATTCTATCTCTCATATACTTATTCTTTCCATTTGCACTTCATTCACAGTTTCAATCTCGCTCTCATTCATTACTGTTACGTTTTCAACATTCAAAAGTTTTTGGAAATATTCTCTCCAACGCTTCAATACATTTTTTCTACCAATCACTAGCTCTCCTGCCTTATCTAAAACGGCTCCTGGCGCCTGTTATTTACCCCCATTACGAATATTCTTGACCTTCGACCAAAAAACTTTATTCCTCTGTTGCCCTGCTTCTTCTAAATTCCTTCCAAATTTTACCCACTCTCCCTCTTTCGCTTCTTTCACCAACCCCTTCACTATTCTCTTTTGTTCTCTATATAAATCTAAGTTCTCCACTGTCCGACTTTGCATCCAACGTATCCATCGTACTCTCTTCTCTTTCACTGCTTACTGCACTTCAGCATTCCACCAATCAGTCTTCTTTTTACCATTCTTACTCACATGCATTCCACAACATTCTTTTGCTGCACTCAACATTGCACTCTTAAAACTATTCCATTCACTATTGATATCAGACGCCTCACTCATTTTGACTTGCACAAATTTTTCCTCTAACCTAGCCACAAACGCATTCACCACATTCTCAATCTTCAATTCATTAACTTTCACTCTATTGGTTGGCTTCTGCTTTTTACTCGCTACTCCTTTGGGAATACGCAGTTTGCTTGCAACTAAGTAATGATCAGAATCCAAACCAAAACTTCTATACACACGCGTATCTATAACTGTTTTGCGCAGACTGTCCTCCACAATCACGTAGTCGAGAAGAGATTTCTGATTCTGGCCAGGGTTTTCCCATGAAAATATATGAATATTCTTGTGTTTAAAAAAATGAATTTGTAATGACTATGTCTGAACTCTGACAAAAATCCAGTAATCTCTTTCCGTTACCATTTGCTTCCATGTTTTCTCCAAAATGACCCAAAATGTTTGCAAAATTCTGATTATCTCTACCTACTCTCGCATTGAAATCTCCTAGCAAAATCACGTTTTCATTTCCCTTACGATAAACAATATCATTCAAGTCACCATAAAAATCATTTATCTTTTCTGATAAAAATATATTTGCACCTTCACACGGGGAATACACACACACGAAACGATACACTGCACCGCCTAACTTGATTGAAATCCACATCATTCTTTCACTCACAAATCTATGACACACAATCGACTGTTCCAAGCTGTTATGAATCAAAAATCCCACTCCCCAATTTGCTCTACCAGACTTAACTCCTGACAAATATAAGCGATAATTCCCTAGCGATTCTTCTACCTGCCCTTTAACACGCATGTCGCTGACAGCCAAAATGTCTAAACCGAAATTATTTGCCCTATCGACTAATTCTCGCTTCTTCAACTCAAAACCTCCTCTCAAATTCATTGTTCCAATATTCAAAGCGGTCGTCAACTGTGGAGCTCCGGTTAAGTCCCGGGGAGGACGAGCTCCGTGACCTCCCCTCGTCCGAGGCCCATCATTACTGTTTCGAGCAAAGTAAATTTAAGGTGAGGGGCGTGCTAAGCCACACTGCACCCGAGAAAAATCACCAATAATTTCGTCAAACGAAACTGGCCATGGAAATCAATCGCTACCAATGAACAAAATAAATTAAAATGGAACGAACTCACCAAATAAACCGCAAAAATCCGAATAAGACGATATATTTTGTTAAACTGCGACCGAAATTTTCATTTAAACGAGAATCAACGGTATTTCTAACCGATCGTTATAATTATTCAAAAACAAGAAAACAAAAGTTGTTTAATTATGCGCAACAACGACAAAAACATTAATCGTAAAAATAAACATAAAATATCGAAAATATATTCGGCAACAATAGAGCATTAAGTTCAAAACAATAACACAAGCGTAACACTGTGATTCTATTGCACGCGCCAAACTGTAAACACAAACACTGACAAAGCCGCGGCAATGTGAAACGAAAAACATAAATTGACAGCAATATGGAATCAAATGCACTAAAATTTCATTTTAATTTAATTAATATAATAAAATCATTTCCAAAATGCAACAAATAAATACAGAATAAACCAAAAATATAATGAAGCCGGTGTTTGTGCTATAGCTTGACACTTGTCGTACACAACAAGTTGCACAATATCATCACAGTAAACCGAAAAACAAACAAAAAACAAAATTTACAAATATAACACCGAAAATTAATCTTTTTCACTTAAACTTCATATGATTGCGATGAAAAAATTGCCGATTTACTTAAATTTACAAGAATAAAAATTTATTAAACGCGTGAAATTGAAAAAAATATAAATTTAAATATTTTGCTATTGCAGCGATACGAAAACCACAACTGTCTCGTTCAACGCCATCTAGCGTTTTTTTTTTCGCTGCCGGGTGTAATCAAATACAATGACCAAACAGCATCAGATGATATCGAGAATAAATCGAGAGTGTATACTAAACATAACAATGCTGATAATCTAAACATGTTTATCACTGGAAGATCACATAATAATTGTTTTAAATTACACATTACAGATGAAAATTTTTATTCAGTCCTAAACTCATTAGATCTTAATAAGGGATCCGGTCATGATGGTGTACCATCAATGTTTCTTCGCAAATGTGCCGATATTCTATGCTATCCACTATCCACTATCAACAATATTCTCGCAATCCATTTGCGACGGATGTTATCCTGAACTATTTAAACTGGGCCAAATAACTCCTATTTTCAAATATGGCAAAAATTCCGATGTTAAAAACTACAGGGGAGTAAACATTCTTCCTAATCTAGCCAAACTATTTGAACGTGATCAATACACCACGTATATCACAAACACAGCATGGTTTTTTGTACAATAGGAATATTGATACAAACCTAATGGAGCTTACATCACTGGCACATGACGCGTTTAAAATTGGGGCTCAGCTCAATGTATTCTATGCCGACATAGCTAAAGCATTCGACTCAGTGGATACATCCTTACTCATCAAGAAGCTTGCAAAATTCCCAATTTCCAATGAAAGAGATGATTTATCTCATACCTCGACAACAGATCCCAATATGTTCGAATTAAATCGGCTAAATCCAAAACTTTTAACGTGACGTCGGGAGTCGGACAAGGAACGATTTTGGGACCACTCCTGTTTCTAATTTTTTTCAGTGACTCCGATCAAAGTGAAGGTGATTCGGGGAATATGTTCTACTTAAATTTCGCAGATGACAAAAAAATTGCAGCCATAATAAGAGACTACAATTGGCCATTGATAACTTTATGAAATGGTGCAAAAATAACTGCCTCTTAGTGAATACATCAAAATGCAAGATGATGATTTTTAAACGCGGATCCAAACCTGAATACACTTATACAATGGACAAACAAATCATTGAAAATATCAGTAAAATTAGAGACTTGGGTGTTATTATGGACACTAAGTTGAGTTTTGCTTCACACATTGAGCATGCAACAAACAAAGCAAAAATTGCATGGCAATTCGTAAGGAGATAATCGCATCATTTCGTACAAATATTATACAGCTCTCTGGTACGGTCAGTAATTGACTTTGCATCTACAATATGGTCTCCAAATACTTTTGAATTTCGCAAAATGGTCGAAAGTATTCAAAAACAAATGCATTAATAATATTCCACAATGGTGATCATCTTCATCGCGATCAAAGTAACTATATTGTCAGACCTTATATTGAAAGATGTGATGGAGCCAACATACAAACTTTAATTATACGAAGAGTAAATGCATTCGCTCTTTTTGTTCATGGTTTGATTTGCGGTAAACTGATTGCTCAAAATTTAAGAAACAAAATTAGGCTAGAGCAAAACCCTGGGACTAGATGCTTTAGAAATCCCGAATGTGTAAAAAAAAGGTTAAATAAAAAAGACTACTCATATCTTCAACCTTTCAATGTGGCTTCTCACATATTCAATTTGGCTGCTCTCAATATCGACCCCACCCTTCCACAATATGATTAAAAAGACGACTAGTTAATTTGCCAAATGAAGCTTTCAGTACTTGGACAAAACTTAAAAATGACTAATATGTAATTATTATAATTTTATTGCCTTTAATTTTAGTCTTCTATTTATTTGTTTATTTTGTTTATTCATCTATTTATTTATTTATTTATCTTGTCAATTACAATTTGATCATGAAATTACAACCTATTCTCTTCTAAAATTTCAAAATTATCTATCGAACAACTAATTCATTTAAACCTATGCTACAAACAAACTAAACTAACATTTAAACCTATTGTATATTTTATTCAGCCAGTATTTGGAGGTGTCAATGAATAATAATTATTAAAGGTGTCAACGGACACGGACTATCCGTTTAAAATTCATTTTTTGCTCGTCCGTCCGTCTGATTTAGAAGGTTCGGACGAACGGACACAAATTAAAATGTTCGAAACCAAATTACAGATGAACGGCAAATGAAAATGTCCGAAACCAAATTACGGACGGACGGACAGGACACGACATTGTCCGTTTTTTCCATTATTGTAACATGGACATTGATATAAAATGGTTGTGTGAATCAGAGATTAAAATAAGTTTTTTTTAGAACGACCCGATTTTTTCAAATATCTATATTTTATTCATTATAAGTTAAAAATGATGAAATTATAGGGTTTTTATTTAATATGGAGTTTTCAGAATTTTTGTTTCTTGATTTTTGGCTCATCATCAACATCTACTTCATCTTTTTCGATTTTATCAAATATTCCCTTGAAATATTGTGCTTTTGTTGTTTTTGGTGTTAATGAAGTTATTGTTCAAAGGTCAAATAACGATAAATCCAATTCTTTTGCAAATGTGTTGAAAGTCATCCAAGCGAATACCGACGATATGAGCAAATCAATAAATGACTTAAAATCAAGACAAATGTTCACGCCAAAAGGTGCGCGCAAGTCAATAAATGAATTCCCAACACTTGCATCAGCAAAACGTAGACGTATTGATAATAACGAGGGGGATTTCTCATACAAAAAGTGTGTCATTTTTAAGCTAATTTGATAGAATCTTTTGTTTTCAAATGAATCGGCACGAATCCGTCGAATCCGTCGAATCTGCGTGAATTGCTGGTTTTCAACATGTGCAAACATAACACATATAGTAGATTTCGACAGATTCAGGCAGATTCGACAGATTCAAAAGATTCGTTTAAATCCATGATGACAGTTCGAATGAAATATGGTACAGTGACTGTTCGAACATTAAAATTCTGCATTGCCGACTTTTCGAAATTCAATAAAAAATTGATTGTATCCGACATTGAGAATTTTACTAAGCATTTCATTTTGGACTATGTCTCAGAACAGTACAGTATTTTTGCGTTTGGAAAAATTTACCGGTAGTAAGTACCCAACATTTTTAAAAAATATATTGCTAAGTTAGTCAAACGGATCGATAATGCAGTAGTTCGAAAGTTGGTAGTAGTTCGAAAATTCGCAGTATATTCATATACACACATTTATCTGTAGAAAGTGAATTTTCAGCGGAAAAGTGAGGTTATGTTGTTCATATTTATTTTTATTTCATAAAATAAAAAATATTCTGAGTGCGAAATTGATAGAAATTATTGATAAAATTAAATTTTTGAATTTTTTATCCCTAAAATTTACAGTTTGGATCAATTTCCATTTCAATTGTGTCCTCATCATATTCCCGAATATTTGCATTTAATTTGACCTAGAATTTGACGCTAGATTTAACGTGTACACATAGTTTAACATTTATCTGTAGAAAAAGGCAGAATCTGTGCGAATCATAGGAATCCGTAGAAATCGTAAAAATCTGCTGTTTTTAATTGTGAGAAATGCCCCTAGGATAATAACGCATCACCTTCTGTTCAATCTCATTCAAATACTCGTGGTAAAAATAACAACCAATTTTCGAATGATGAGACAAACATTGCTATGGAAAATCGCCGTCTTGTTAGGTCAAATCCTGAGAATCCATGGATCAGCCTGGGCAAGTGATACCTCTAGTTAATAGGTCTTGAATTTTTGTTTACTATAGTCAAAAATTCAATTTATTTTTACGTTTTTCCTACCGGATAACTGAGTTATAGCGCATCGAGAAATATTTGGAATAAAATCAAAGTGGCCTACGAAAAAACGCAAACTTCTGAATTCTTTTTCTTTCATACAAAATACTATGAAATTTGAGGTTATGTTTTGTTTTCATAGTATTTTGTATGAAAGAATAAGAATTCAGATATCAGTAATTATGAATGTTTCGATGTAGCTATTTAAAATTCAACTTTATTGGACATAAAAAATAATATATTTTAAATTTCATATATAGTATAAAGCAAAAAGAAAAATTAATGTTTCTTTTAATCAATTTTAATCGATCACATTTTGATCGGTATTGAACATTTCATGCAGATATTTGGAATGTAAGAAATTAACGTACTTTTTTATGTTATTCGAACTAAATCAAACGTAAAGCATAATTAAAAAATAATATTGTCTTTATTAAGTTTTCAATTAATCAGATTTCATAATAAGTGAAAAACTTAAAAAAAAAAATTTTCTACGGTTAAAGTAATTTTTAAAATAACTTTCAAATCAATAATCATCTATAAAATAGAAATAACACATCCTTAGTTCAGTGGCTCTTAGTCTATTATGATGATAGATGTAATCTAGCTAAATTAGATTCGTTACTTAATAGACGTACAATGTTCAACATGTTATTTGCATTTGAGATTTTTAATAATACAATGAGAGATGATTATGTAGCTAATAAATTTGTGGGACATAGAAGAAGTAGAATTTTACGTTTTAATAGACATTTACAAATTCCTAGTTATAATTCTGACTATACTTTAAATCAGCCGGTAGCAAAAATGACGCGACTTGTAAATGAATATAGTGATTTATATGATACTATTGACAGCAAAATTTTGTTCAAGAATAGAATCAAAAAAATTGAATGATAATATCAAATTAAATTAAATCTTTTGTAATTGTTATTTCAAACAAAAAATTAATATGTAGCCAATTTTTTGGCGTTATAATAAATAAATCAAAATAAAAAAATATTGTGCTTCTGTTGTTTTTGGTGTTGATACTCGTTCTCTCCGTTTCTTCTCGTTCAAAAAAACTGAAATGGCACGACGTGGATACCAATTTTGCAAAGACTGCATATTGAAATGAATATATAAACATTTATTTTCTGTATCAATACACATTCTTTTTCGTTCGGGCGATTTGAGCAAGTTATTCGAACTGATGCAACGTTCAACATCCGCTGAGTGAGGTTTGCATGCCTGAATTCAACAAAGTACAGTCAAAACTTCTATAAAATTCGAGCGTCCGTGTTTCGTATCAATGAATTAATGTTGCTTTGTAAATTTACGTCAAGGCCAAGATCGGATTTCAATTCAATCAGTTCATTATATTGTATTGAAAGCAGTGATAAATCCAAATCAGCGCCAAAAAGATCGTGAATTTGTTTTAAATTTGCATCAGATTGAAAAGAAATGAATGCAATGATGATATCTGTCAAATCCTTATCCGATGAGAAACGGTTCGAGATGTTTTCAATTATAGAATCTATTATTGATTCACGAACCAATGTGAAATCAAAATTTTCATTCGAGCAAATTCTGCTTTTATTTGTGTGATTTCAATCGCATTAAGAAATGTAACTCCATTTTCATCTGTGATTCCATTTTTTAATGTATTTTCTCAGCCACCCAATATGGTTGTTTGTTTCATATTTGACAATGATTTTCGTAACATCTCTAAATCAGTAATCAAACTGGGAAATTGTCAAAGTATCACTTTGAATTTTTTTGTGGTACCGTTGGAAAATCCGTAAAATATCAGCCACAAATGGTAGAAGTCTCAAATTTTGCTCGCATAAAAGAAACACCAAGTATCCAGTTGCTTGTGGACAGTTTTCTTTCGATTTTGTAAAATAAGCGAACCAATGTTCGCCAAGAATACAATATGTTATTCACAGCCGTACACGTATACTGAGTCCAGCGAACGGCAAACAATTTTGGAAGTGAGAGCAAAGTAAAACAATCCTCGTCGGCAATTTTTTTTATTTCATTTAAACGTAGTGATGAGGTGTGGAAATATGTTGCTATTGAACAAACTAAATTAATCGATTTTTGAATTTGTTTATGTGTTGAGCATATATCATCCCAAGCGAGATCCAATCTGTGCGCAGAACACCAAATTTTAATTAATGGAATTTCCGATTTTTCAATTTGAAGTACGTCATCAAATAACTTTCATAAACCTCCTCGCTCGCCACTGTTTACATTTGTACCGTCTGTACAAATGGAGGATATTTTTTGCATGAGCTTCGAGTAATCATTTTTTTCAAGATTATTCAACATCGCCGTTTTATCCTTCTTTAAGATTGACGATTATAAAATTGTTTATTTTCTGTTAGGTTCTAAGCCGAATGAAATTCAGTTTGCCCAGAATAAAAAGGTCGATTTGTCTTCAAATTTATCACCGAAAACCGTACAAAGTTTTGAATTAAAATCAAATGAAAATCAAAACCCTGCTTCATCTACATCAAATTATAATACAAATGAATGTAGTGATTTTACGATTGAACCTGATTCAAGCAATAAAAGTCAATTTGGCATGGAAAAAAGCGTATTACCAGCTGCACTTTACGATGAGGAATTTGAAAAATATATTGAAATATTTGACCATCGTAATGTGGTTCAAAGCTTTCTTAAAAAAGGCCCTGATATGAAGTAACTAAAAACTTGATGTAATACACTGACAGAAGTGTTTTGATATTTAGTACGATTTTTTTGAAATATGACATTTCGCAACGTCTGTGGTAAAGAAAACAACATGCTCGTACTAGCCTATATATTTGCATTCGCCAATACGTTTATATGTGTGCGTAAGTCGATTGAAATCGAACTAAGTGAAGAGCGGCAACGGATGAAACGGACTGTGTCAATCAACTTACGCACACATATAAACGTATTGGCGAATGCAAATATATAGGCTAGTACGAGCATGTTGTTTTATTTACCACAGACGTTGCGAAATGTCATATTTCAAAAAAATCGTACTAAATTTCAAAACACTTCTGTCAGTGTACAATTTAATTTAATTTAATGTAATGTTAAATGCGCTATGGATGGAGAGAATACGTATCATCAAATCGAAAATGGCTGGGACATGACTGAACACATACAATTAATTGGCATAATCATAAAATGGCTGCGTACTCAGTTGACAAGTATGAATGCTCACAAACAAAAAATTTAAACGATGGAAAACCGGGTTTCATTGTCAGATAATTGTTAGATATAATTGGTGGTATATATACATATACCTCGTATAATATACGAGTGCTGTCTTATAAGTTTGAATAAAAAATATTAACAAACAGTAATATATTATTGAAAGTGGCTTTATTGTTTTTCAAAATATTCTCCATGATATTCTATACACTTTTTCATTCGATGCAATCATTTGTCATAGCAGTTTTTCCACTCGACGAGAGTTCCATTCCTCCAAAACATGGTTTTCGAATGCTTCTTCTGTGCTCGTAAATCGCTGACCACGCAGATTAACCTTGGTGTTCGGGAACAAAAGGAAGTCATTAGCTTCCAAATCAGAACTGTACGGCAGATGACCGTTAAAATTCATTTGTTTGATGAGATGTGTGAAAGCTTGCATTGTCATGGTGATTCGATGAAAGTAAACAACAGTCAAAAAGGGCTATATGTGGAGAATTTATAGTCTAGATTGAATTTCCTGATGCCATCTCTCGCAATTATTTTCGTTCAACTTTTTCTTTCAGTGCTCCAATAAGTAAGGTTATATTTTTGTCATAAAAAATGTAAACATGTTGTGTAGCAATAATCGTCATATATTCTACATTGCGCTCATATTCCACATATAAATGCACACTTCATTCATTTTATCTTTCTTTTTCTTTTTTTTTTTTTTTTGTTGAATTTACCTTTTTTTATTAGTCTTTGTTCGGTAATGTACGGAATGCATCTTTATTATTCTAGTTTATTCGGCGCTAGAGCAGTATTCTGGGGAAAAACCCATACATAGTTTTTACGCTCTTAATCATTGGACATTCGAATATTTGATTGCTGTCATAATTTGTTTCCGTTCGATTCCTTTTCATCGGATCGTCTTTGTGCTTATTGCATTCAATATTTCTTAATTGCAATAATACTCGACTTCCAGTTTCCGGGTTTTATTATCTTTTGGATCCCTTGTGCATCTTTTCAGTATCAGTTTCATTTAATATGCACGAGTGCAATTAAGTTGGTTTTTTCGGGAAAATCCCTTACACATTTTTTTCGTTCTTGACTTTAAAAGTACTTAAAGTCAATTACTGGTAACTTAATATATTTGTCTCTTTCCTTTTTGAAGAGTACTTAAATGAAGAAAAATTGATGAACCAATATCTCGATATTGTATTTTAGAAAGTTGCAAAGTTAGGTAGTAGTTACTTAACATTTTAAAAGATAAGTTAGTTCATTTTTTGACTCAGACGCGTTTAGTCGTTTAATTTAAAGAATATAATATTCTAAATAGTTAATAAAGTTAAGTTAAAGAGAGCCTCTGTGATGACTGAAGAAAAATTGGGCCCTTTTAGTACACCTGAATTGACATTTGCAAACTTGAAATTATCCATAAGATGGCGATACTTCTGTACTAAATCTTAAAAATACACATTAGATGGCGACACTAGTGTACTAATTATTAAAAATATACATAAATATATAAAACAAAAAAATCAAATTAATAACTACTAACAATTAAATGTGAATCTTTTCTTTTTTCAACGAAAATCTAAAAACAAATTGTTTGGAATGCTTTTTTACTTTATTTTAGTTCATGAGGATCTTATGATCAGAATTAAATAATCAAATCATACGAAATAATTCGTTTTAGGGTTTTCCATTAAAAAAAAAAAAACTATTCACATTTCACGGTATTATTATATTGAATTTTCGATTTTTAACTTTGGAATGTTTTCTTATCTTTCTAAATTACAACACACATAGAAATAAGTGTCAGTGTTTATGTATTAGTGATTCTTATTTGTGAATCTGAAACAGAATTCTTTTCACCACTACAAAAATTCTTTTTCGTGAAAACGAATTTTGGTTATGTTGTGTAAAAAATCAGCACGTAATTTTATATCTGAACTGTCACCCATATATATTTGACACAACATAACCAAAATTCGTTTTCACGAAAAAGAATTTTTGTAGTGGTGAAAAGAATTCTGTTTCAGATTCACAAATAAGAATCACTAATACATAAACACTGACACTTATTTCTATGTGTGAATGTTTTTATTATTGCGAGACATCAAAAAAACAATGAAAATATGCAAAACTCTATATTAAATCTAAACCAAGCCTTTATCAACAAAAATTTTATGTCGAAAATTTCAACTTGAAATGTGATGCTCACTGTGTACAACATGGCTTAATGGTATGATTATGGCTTTGTTTAATTCTCCGTTTAGCTGAATATTTTTGTCTTTTTTTCAACGATGAAACTATACGATGATTTTTCTTTTTTTTTTCTCAATATTCTAAGAGTGAAAAAAATTGGTGTGCCCTCTACGCAGTGAATTTGTCATCGTACGCATGTTGAATGGATACTACCGAGGTATTTGTTTGTGTTAGTGACTGTGTAATTCACATTTAATGTGTGCGGTGACATCTTCGGACGCTTACGTGCTAGAGGCCCTATCTTACAATTTTATGTCTTTTTTTTCGATGTTTTTTCATTAAAATTGCTTTGATTGTTGGTGAATTCCGACTTTTTTTCATGTTTTAAAATGATTTTTCAATAAAAACTATTCATGTTCCGCACATTTCAAAGAAAATATTGCACAAAACGGAACCTATCTTTGCGAATATCATCAAAGAGAGCAAAGAAAATTGTATGTTTCAATATGATATTTTACTACACCCCTATTGTTCTCTCACTCTTGCCCGCATACACATACATACATACACACTTATTCCTTCAAATATAGTGAATTTAGTGTGAAGTTCAAAATGTCAAAATACAATCGATTCGAAGTCAAGAAAAAATGACCATTATTTGTAGTTGCGTTGTACTTTTTTTCACTCTCTTTCTCATTCACATTTTAAAAGAGAACAAACGATCAAAAAACAAAGACCGTTTTTAAAATATTTTTACAAGAAAGCAAAAACAACAGAACAAACACAACCATACATAGCGTAGTCAAAACAATTAATTGAAAAGAACAATGAACAAAAGAACCAAATTAATTTAAATAAACCACCTTTGGCGAAGAAACGCTGTTTGGTGCAGAATAATAATAATAATAATAATAATAATAATAATAAAACTAAACAAAAAAAATTGCAACAGTTAAACCGTATAATTTTTAGAAATCTTTTCAATTACAAAATCCTTCATAATAACAAAAAAAATAAATGTTTTGAATGTTTATGATTCGTTTGAATTAATTTTTTATCGAATATTGTGTCGACACAAATCGGTGTAGTAGAGCAGCGTCATCTGTTGGATATTTTAAACTTAGTATCGAATTAGTACTATTTGACAGTTGTCAACTAGTTGTTCTAAAAGGGCCCATTATCACAGAGGCTCTTTAATAAAAAATAATAAATGTTTCATGCAAATCTTATTTTTAAAAAAATTAATTCCTTTTATGCCGAGTAAAGTTACAGTTGCTATTGATTGTGAATAAAAATTAGGAGAGATGTAAAAAGTTCCAAAAGCCCATATAAATACTGATCAGCACAATCAGAGCTGGAATTTTCACTCAGTTGGTGCGAGCACAAATACAACATCGCACTCACATCTAGTCTGCGACGCACAAAATACTTATGTTTTTCGGGTGCACGCACACGCCGGTATGATTAATGACAAATTTGTAGATTTGCAAATAAATGTAGATTTTTTGTTTGAGTCAAAAAACATACAGGCGTGTGCGCGCACCCGAAAAACATGAGAATATTGTGCGCCGCACACTAGATGTGAGTGCGATGTTGTATTTGTGCTCGCACCAACTGAGTGAAAATTTCAGCCCTGAGCACAATTTATTTATTCAATTTAACGCAATAAAATCTTGAAAAAAATTACAGTTCATAATTGACTGTGCGAAATATTTCATTTTACTCATGAAGAAATATTATTTGCCTAAAATAAAAAAAAAATATTCGTTCCGAGTAATTGGATCATTCATCTTACATAGTTTAGATGTCGAAGCTCTAAATACATTATCTAAATGAATTACATAGCCCTTAACAAATCTTTTTCACAGCTTAGTGTTCATATAACATTGTTTGTATGCTGGTCTTATTAATGCTTAATATTACCTCAATCTAACGGTTTGTCACATGACGATCTTCCATCATTAGTTTTGCACTGCATCGATATGCTTTTGTACAACAGCAGATTTTGGACGACCTTCACGAAATTTGTCAGTGAGCAGCACAAAAACACGCTTGAACTCAGCAAACCATTTATATACATTGAGCAAGGCCAAACGAAGTTGATCGAAATACTGTTGTTGAGTTGAACCCACTCGAAAATCATAAAAAATAAATGCACGACAATTTTTTTTGCCGAGATAAATTTTTCAAATCACTGCAAACAAAACAAATGGCGATCATAAGACAAAACGTTCTGAGTATGTTTATGCTAAAAAATGTCAAACTGTGCAATGAAAATCTTAGTTTCGCTGTGCTCATCAATCAGTCATTAGCGAGTAAGAGATAGTTGTCAACAAACAGTCAAACCGTACGGTTCAATAAAACATAAAATCATTATTAAGCCAAGACTTGGCATCGTAAAAAAGTTGCATAGCAGCGACATAAAAACGGTGGCCAGCGGAACTAACTGGCACAAATTTTGTATCAACGCAAATGATGTGGATTTTGTTGTCAATATTTTTGATGGAAAAAAAATAAAAATAAAAAATTGAATCATTCTATTTTTTCTTAATTGTTTGATTTATTTGTCGTTTAATCTATGTCAAAACGAAGCAGGTAGCGCTGCCGTCTATCGTTGCCAGGCCTTCTATTAAGCATAATTTCAAAACATTAGGTATTGTATGCCTTGGGGTCGAACTAGATTAGATATCGATGCAGTTTTTGGCACTTGGTTCAGACTCTTAATCCCTCGGACTGTTTTCAGAATTGGGTCCCTATTATTGATTGATTTTTTGAAATGAGTTGGAGTTAATTCCATGGACAATTTTAGGGCATGAAATTAATTTTGTATACTGGAAACATGGGGATCATCAAATTTTTGGGGGCTTCTTATTATGCCCTTTGCGTACTCCAGCGCAGAAATTAAATTACATTTGATTAAACTTTTCCATAAAATAGGTAGTACAAGTGTCCCCTTTTCAACGGTATATAGGTTATATGGGGATCAACATTCTGAAGTCTAAGATTTAAATATACCTTTGACTAACAGTATGAAGAATCTACAAAAGTACTGAGAAATCATTCATTTTATCAACTAAATGCCAATTTTATTCCTGCTATAGATATTAGTTTTATTTTATACTAGCCTATATATATGTCTATTGGAAATGAATTTTTTTTTGTATAAATTTAAACAAATTGAAGAAACTTTTTTTGTCTTGAAATTCCTTTCTTTGTACATCATTCTTTTGACCTACTTTTGCTGATATGAAACTGATATAAATTTATTATTGTTTTTATGAGTAACATGATATTTTTATTGGTTTCCATTTTGAATATTTATTGATTCTGACTATATAGTCAGATACATGGGTAATTTTCGATCAAATATTATAATTGATTTTGGTTCTTCTTAAGTGAAGTACTCGTATTTGTTTATCTGTTTATTTTGATGGAGATTTTCGTGAATTCATTGGCCAAAAATTTGCTAATATGCACGTAGAAAGTGAAAAGGAACTTGCAAAAATGGAGAATATGCATTCAATCTTGGGGAAATATGTTTCCACGTTTAAAAAATCACAGCATGTTTGTTGGAATATGGATATAACACCAAAATATGATTAATTTTATTCAAAATAAATTGTAATAAATGGTATTTATGGAATAAAAATAGTTCAATATAATAGATTTGCAATATCTATCAATAATAAAATTGTAAGTTTTGTCCTCATTTGATTTTTTTTTTTGTTTAGTGAGACAATGAATTCGATGTGTATTTTTAACATTTATGGTTTTTCTGGCAATTTCCAAATGATATGTTTGGTTTTGAAATGATTTTATGGTAATTTTTTGACATAGGTACCATAATGGTACTACCATTGCCTTTATTGTCAATGTTTATTATTCATTCTTAATCAGATTGAGTTGTTGTTCAGTAATCATTCTTTGTCGTTAAATTTGAAAATGGCTGAGGTTTTTGAAGATATTGATTTTGAACCCGGAATGAGTTTTGTACTTGATCAATTAAATTATTGTATTGAAAATAACGTTAAAGGATTTATCAGTAAGAAAAATGACGAATTTTCTGTCGTTTTCATATTTCGTGGAATGAAAACCAAACGTAAAGCAGAAGATGTGGTGTATGGTGCATCTAAAAAAATATGTAAATTAAACATATCAATGGAAAATTTAATTTTGGAGTCTATCGATGTTAATGCAATGGATCGCGATGTTTTGAAGGAAGTGGATCGTGATGTTTCTCAAGAGACAATTAAAGGTGGAGATTTGGCTGGCTTGCGTGGACGCAAAAGAGTTGGTGCTAACATGGAAATTTGTAGTCAACGTGAAAAAATTCAATCAAAAAAAAAATAGAAAGAAGTGATGCATTTGTGAATTAAATGAAATTTAAGCAGAATTTGCATTGTAATTACTGATTACGTGAAATAAATTTCATAAATTGTTAAAATGTTTTTCTTTTTATTTGGTGTTAATTTTATTTTAGATGACTTGATTGTTTACATTTTCATGCTTGGATAATGTTGTCAACAAAAATGTCGTTATATTTTTATGTTCATTTTGTTTGTTGTTGCAATGAGTTTTTTTCATTGGTATTTTGAATATCGAAGTAAGTTTGGTTTTTACATTCCATCATATTGATATAGTTTTATTGGAATGTATTTGCGGTAACATAACGATTCTAACGTTGATATAGTAATTTTTTTCTGCAATTATTGTGTTGTTTACTTTACGTACATTTTGTATTGTTGATTTTTCTCGTGAATAATTTTTTATAAGAAACTGTTTTGATTATTCCGTGTATTTTAGAGTGAACTTTTAGAAAAATGCCAAAAAGAAAATCATCTTTGGGAAGATTGATAGTTGATTCTAAAAGAAAGAAATTAAATAGAAACAATGAAACTTCATATGAACATGATGCTCGTATTGAATCGGTGCGCATTTTTATGCAACAATTAAGAGATAATGAAAGTGATATAAATCGTGAAAATCGTTTTGTATCTACAAGAAATAATGATAAAAGATTGCGGTTAAATGAAACATTTTTCAATCGGGAAATTCGTCTCAATAAAGCTCGAAATAGTTCTCTTAAAAGGAGACAAATACAATGGGAAGATTTAAAATACGCTGCGTTTCATTATATAACAGTTGAAGACCGCTTTCAATATCGGAACATTGAATTTGAGAGGGGGTTTTGAGTTGAAGAAGTATGAATTGGTGGAGAGAGCAAATGTTTTCGGGTTGGATGTATTGGCTTTGAGTGATGTGCGCGTGAAGGGTCAGGTGGAAGAAACGTTAGGGAATTATCGTTTGTATTTATCGGGAGTGAATACCGGTAGAGCAAATTGGGGCGTAGGATTTTTGATTAATAACAGCCTAGAACAGTCGATTGTGTGTTATAGATTCGTGAATGAGAGAATGAACCATAGGAACGTTGAACTGAAAATCAAATTAGGAAATCAAAATTGTTTAGATACCAAAAAGTCCATTGAATGTATTAAGATTTTGGAAGATTAAAATATTAAAGAACAATTTCAACTTTTGTCAATGTTTTTTTAGAATTAGTTTAGCGTGATAAAATATTACAAATGTCCAAAAGTGGTTCTAAAACTGTCTAAAAAATGTGAAATTTGTGACATTTGGGACAAATGTTGAAAAATGTTTAAAAATTGTTTATTTGAAAAATATAATGTCCCAAAATTTTATATATTTGGTATAAATGTCCCAAATGTAAAATGTGTGACTTTTGGAGTGTTTGGGACAAATGTTGAAAAATTGTCCTAAAAATGTCCCAAAAGTGAAATTTGTGACATTAGGAGCGTCTGGGATAAATGTTGGAAATTGTCCCAAAATGTCCCAAAAATTGTCCCAAAAATATGCCTAAAACCATCTCGGGCCCGAGACCTTTCCAACGATATCTGGACTGCCCAGATTGGTTGAGCCGTTCCAGAGATTACCCCGGACAAACATGTAAACTTTCACTTTTATATATATAGATAGATGAAATAAGAAGAAAAACATTTTCAAAGGCATGCAATTATGATCTACCTATCACATACAGGGGTGGCCATATTAGGTGGACCCATTTTTTTTTTTTTTTTTTGAAAAAAAAAAATTAAAGAAAAACAAAATATTTTCTGTTCAAGTGAAAAATCATATAATTCGATTCAAGGAAATTTGTTCACATCAATTTTTGAATATGATATCAAACGCAAGTGGTCGCCATGAGCTCGAGTTGCATAATGTGCCCGTTTTTCGGCATTTTTCGTCGTATCTGCCAATGTTTTGGCTGATATGGCAGCTATTTCTTGGCGAATGTTGGTCTTAAGTTCGTCTAGGGTGCTTGGCTTGTTGATATAAACCTTTGACTTCAAGTATCCCCATAGGAAGAAGTCCGGCGGTGTCAAATCAGACGAACGCGGCGGCCAGTCAAAATCACCATTTTTCGATATCAAACGACCGGGGAACAATGGCTTCAAAGAATCGATTGTGACTCGAGCTGTGTGAGGTGGTGCGCCATCTTGTTGAAACCAGAAGTGTTCCATGCCATTTTCACGAATGATTGGCATCAAAAAATCGCTTCTGATTGACGGTTATGGTTTGACCAAGTTCATTTTCGAAAATGAACGATCCGATGATCATATCTGCACAAATCCCACACCACACTGTCACTTTTGGGTCGTGAAGAGGCCATTCTTCAATAATTTGAGGGTTTTCGGTGGCATAAACATCTTCTGGTTCATCATATGTGAGCTATTTGCTTCTTATTTTAAGTCAACATTTAATGACTGTTCATCAAACCGATCATTCATCAATAATACCGTTCAATCAAATACCGATCTATCAATCAATATCACATCTTCTGATGTGGAAACAATTATCAATAAAATTGACTTAAATAAGAATGGTGGGCCTGATGGAATTCCCAATTACTTTCTGAGACAAACGTGCAAACAAATCTCAATACCGTTGTCGATGATATATAATAGATCTTTACAATTATCTGTATATCCAATTGAACTTAAAACTTCATTCGTAACACCGATATTTAAAAAGGGTGACGAATCGCTGGTTACTAATTACAGACCAGTGTGTATGTCCAATACTATTGCTATTGTTTTTGAGAAATTAGTGAATTTGCACCTCTTATCAATTGTGGAACATCAATTGACACCGTTTCAACATGGTTTTACTAGATACAAATCAACCAATACTAATTTAAATGAATTTGTCAGCTATGTTGCTGATGCATTGGATGATAAAAGTGAGGTCCACTCTGTGTTCTTCGATTTCTCCAAAGCGTTTGATAGTACTGATCATGAAATTCTTCTTGATAAATTATCAAAAATGGGTGTATATAAAAAACTTGTTGACGGTTTCGTTCTTATCTCACAAATAGAAAAATGTATGTCACTTTTAATGGTGAGAATTCTTCTACATTTGAACCCACATCAGGTGTTCTACAAGGTTCGGTTCTTGGACCACTACTGTTTAATATTTTCATCAATGATATAAGTTCCATTCTAAAATGTATATTTCTGCTATTTGCGGATGACTTGAAAATATATTACAGAGTCAAATCCAATTCGGATACAGTTGAGCTTCAACTAGATATTGATCGTCTTTATAAATGGAGTATTGCTAATAAACTTAAGCTAAATATAGAAAAATGTCATACAATGATCTTTTCTAATAAATCCGTTCCATCAAATACTATTTATTTTATGAACAATATTCCACTTATACAAAAATCATTTGTTAGTGACTTGGGAGTCACATTTGATGATAAATTAAAATTTGATTATCATATTGACGCTGTTGTCAAAAAAGCCAACAGTATGCTCGGTTTCATAATGAGAACAACCGCTGAATTTCATAACTTTACCTGTATAAGCTATCTATATAACTCCCTAGTAAGATCGAGACTCGAATATAACACCACGGTTTGGAATCCCTACCAATTGAATCATAGGGGTAAAATTGAGCGTGTACAGCGTAAATACACAAGAATTTTATACTATAAACTTGGCCGTTCCTCTCAATCATATACTAGTCGCTTAGCCTCGTTATCAATGTTGTCATTGGAGGACCGTAGAGAATATTTTGATGCTTGCTTTTTGCATAAAATTTTACATAACAATAACTACTGTTCACATTCAAGACCGTTATTTAGAAGTAGCCAGCATTCAAATAGATCTAATATACGTTTCAATCCGAATCTACCAAACAATGACTATGGTCTCCATAGAAATCCTGTCATTAGATCTCAATTACTATATGAAAGAAAATTCAGAGAAATTGATATATTAAACCGAAATTATGAAGCATTCAAGAATAGAATAATGAGCAGATTTAAGCATGTTCAACACTGATATATAGTACTTTTTTTTTTTTTTTATATAATTTGATTGAATTTATTTCTACTATTGGAAATTTCTTAAACTTCAATTAAATTTCAGTCAATTACTTCTTGATTTAGTAAATTAATTAATTAATTTATTTATTTATTTATTTGTATTATTATTTTCTTTTTAATTTGAATTATCGAAAACAGTTTATTGTACTCTCGGTGGAAAATATAATTGGGATTATTCCTGTTTTTTCCACCTTAAAAACTTAAAAATAAAAATAAAATAAAAGGCTTTACTGTGTTCTTTGACGGCGCAATTTTCACTTTATTTTTTTTCCGTCACGCACGTTGAGTTTTTACAATTGATAAGTTATTTTGAATGTAAAGCTCCATAGCAAAAATCTCCTAAGACTGACGCTTCAAACGCGTAATGTCATTAGTCGATGTGACATTTCTTGTCAAAGTTAAAGGCCTGTGTGTCTGATATGGCCACACCTGTATATTTTATTATCGTGTGTGGTAGAATTTTTGGAGGAATTTTTTCTCAAATTCGTCTAAAAAAGACGTCCATGATATATGTCAAGAGAAGAGAGAAAAGACAAAAACATGTTTAGCATATTTTTCAGTTCGTGTCGATCGTTTTGAAAATTCGTATTGCCGCTTTAAATTCATGCAATTCCTATGATACTAGATTGCAAACCATCATAGGAAAATGGAGAAAATTGGCAACGAAATGTATTTGTAAGGAAAAAATCGAGAAGAAAAAAAGAAATAAAGTTAGAAAGATTATTTGCATGCATTATAAAACGAGCTTACATGCACACTCAAAACGTCAGTGGCAAAATATTTTGAATGTGGTAGTGAAAATACAATTTACCGCCATTGTAGATTGTTTGTAGTGGTAATTCGCTTGTATAGTATTCTATTTTGTTGCTGTCAAAATTATTTGACAGGCGCAAATGGATACATTGTAGAATACTATACAAGCGAATTACCACTACAAACAAATTGTTTGAAACAATCAACAGTGGCGGTAAATTTTATTTTCACCACCACATTCTCAATATTTCGCCACTGACGTTTTAAGTGTGTGCTCTTTATGCCCGCATATCCATTGGATTGTGGCACTTATGCTAATTGCCATTCAAATTCGTCTTTCTTATCAGCTTGCTCATTTTCTATATGTTTCATTCATTTACATATATCGTTATTATTTTCCTTTTCAAACAGCTTTTTGTTTTTAATACTTATTTAAGGTGATATGTTTGCTTGCATTTATATTGTTACTACTGTCGTGACGGTCGTATAATTATTTTTTTTTCTCACATTTTTGAGTACGGCACGGACCCATTCAAAATGTATCGAGCCAACGAATTATTTAAGGAACTAGAAAAATTAAAAAAAAAGGAAAAAACGAATATACGAGCAACATGAATAAGTGAGCCGACGGGAAAATAATGTAAATACCAAAGCATTAATGTGGTAGACATATATAAAGGGGATAAATATGACAACAGAAGATGAAGGCATATTTTAATTTGATGGTTTAAGGCGTGAAAAAATACTCCCGTACAGAAAAAAGGAGAGCGAACGCGAACGCGAAAGAGTGAGAGAGAGAGAGAGAGAGAGAGAGAGAGAGAGCAAGAATATGTTTGCGTATAAAGAATAGAATGCACATCGGCAAAAACCGGTTGTTATTATTATTCTAGAGGTAACCAAACATCCCAAATAACCAGTCCTACTCTGTGAAGTTTGAATTTGAATAGCTTAATGATATATTCAGGTCATCGTATTTCATTTAGAATCGTATATTTTTTGCTCCATTTAAAGTCAAGTATACTTCCATTTTTTTACTTCCAATCCAATCTAACTGTGGTTAGAATTCTAACTCCTGCAAAAGCTGTGTATGCGTTTCTTCTAAATTTTATATCTTTTTACTGAATTCCTTAAAGCCATTTTCATTTAAAAAGGATTTCATTATACTGAAAAAATGATCTCGACGCTACTGTAAAATTAATCCAGTAAACAGCGAATGACATTGCTATGGTGTATGTGTTCACGTAGATATTTTCCACTATTTTAAATATTAGTAATGATTTCGTATTATGTTTTAAAAATTTAAATATATGTATACATGGGGCAATGAAATATTTTGCATTTCGCAAGACCACATTCTTTTTCTCATTTTATTTTTTCTATCAGCGCCGATTGCATTTGGTTTTTTTTATTAGTAATATTTATAATAATAATAAAAAGCGTTAAAAATGAATCACCATATATTAAGCTTGAATTGTGACTTTCTTGTAAATGAAATTCACAACATTCATTATGCATATCTAAATAATATTGAAAAAATATCAATGCAATCCAGAACCCTGTGGCTTTCAAACAAATTTTTGAGAAACATTTTATATAAAGAAGAATAAATATTAAATATTTAAATAATATCCACTTGATGAGCTCCATGGATAATATACTGAAAACTCAGCAAAAAATACTCGTACAATTTCTAATGTTCGGATAAAAAAAGTTTTTCTCACAAGAAACACAATTGTTAAAAATCACCGCCGAGGAACAGAATGTATGCATATGAAAAGTATCTTCTAGAGTCTAGCGTCACTTTCATATACCATATACGGCGTCTTCACTCTTCACTCACATTCAATTTCTAGTATAAAAGTTCGAAGAATAATGCCAAGCATCAAATAAGGCAAGCATTTCTTGTGCAATTTTTTTTTTTTTTTTTTTTTTGAATAATTTACAAAGCAACCAAAATTTTGTTAATGTTAAATTATACAAATGGATGTCAGCATTTTGTCGAAATTAGTTCCTCGTGTACCATTTTTTCGGGGCCACGGTATTCAAATAATAAATTAAATCATGGGGGGAATAATCCGTGCATATTTTTCTTTGAGTGCACACAATCATTCTCAATATTCTTACATTGTTGAAAACATGGTATTGATGTGGTACAAAGAAAAATTAAATTCAACTAGAAACTTAACAAAAAGTGACCTAACAAAAACGAAGTAACAATATACTCATTTCATTTGAATTAATGCACTTGAAATGATAAAATTCAGTTCTAATCGATTGAGAAGTTATTTATCAATTGTTGAACTGGTATTTCTGTAAGTATAATACAGTGTCGTACATACATAACGTATATCGTACGTCACCAATTTTAATGAGAAAAAGAAACCTGAAGTTTTTGTTCGTACACCAATGTTGACTTTTCCAATTAATAATTGAAGTAACATATCGATTGAGTGGCAATTTTCCGCCTACACTATGTGGAAAAACTCATTGAAATCAATGGTACAGTCTGAACAACGCAACAGCCATATATTGGTATTTATGTCGGCTGAACTGAAAGAAACTTGTCCCAACAATAGCATATAAACATTGTTGATTTTTGTTTGACCTTAATGTCAACCATATGA
Source organism: Resseliella maxima (assembly GCA_029041755.1). Classification (NCBI taxonomy): domain Eukaryota; kingdom Metazoa; phylum Arthropoda; class Insecta; order Diptera; family Cecidomyiidae; genus Resseliella; species Resseliella maxima. The sequence goes on from JAQOWM010000485.1 coordinate 88,167, forward strand.
ATGTACCTATGAAAAAATATATTTTTTCGAAATAGTTTGAAAATCACAACTATAAAATTGGATGACAAAATATTGTATTTCGTCCCATTACATGTATCACAAAACAAAAAATCTCAAAATTAATATTATGGAAATTATGGAATTTTAAAATTGACAAAAAAATTTTACATGTAAAAAAAAAACAGAAAAGAAGTTAAAACTTTCTGAAGGCGAATGAGGCCTTTTACTTAACCGTCTCAGACAGATGAATAGATATAACTTGACGTATTGACATTTTGATTTTATATTGGATTTTATATTTATGATTTCAACTATTTTTGAAAAAATTCTTTCAATTTGGGTTGCAAATGTAAAGTTTAGGTAAGATATTTAGCTTTTTTCTTCCCTTCTGTGTCTATATGAACTTTAATTATATATGTTTTGCCTCACGTTTTCTTTCCCGCTTTTTTATGTCAACAAGTCTACGTCATCGAAAGATTTGACACATACTATAGAATGTATTGTGTATTTTATTCGCACACGATTTTTCATTTTTTAATTATACATTTATTTTTTCGTTCATTCGTTCGTTTATGTACTTTTCACAAATAATATGGAACATTGTTTATTTTTGCGAATAATATTACAACGCACGAGCATTGCCTATTAAAAAAGAGGAATTGACTGAAATGCGACATTATTGTTTTACAAGGAGCAGTCTACTACTCAACTATAATCCAATAATTCAATCTAGTACAAAACAAATTCAGAAAAATTCAAGGCAATTCAATGAAATGCAAAATATTTCATCGGCATACTGTTGGTATTGCTGATAAATTTGAACTTGAAAAGCTGTCAAGTATTTAATCCATAAGCAATACCAATAATGTGGCAATGAAATATTTTGCATTTGTATTGATTTGAATTGCCGTGAATTGTTCTGAATTTATTCTGTACTAGACTGAATTATTTGAATTATGATAGAATAGTATATTGTTGTTTTATCAATATTTTCATTCTCTTTAATATACAGATGCAACCCTTTGGGCAAAAGAGTGAAATTACGAAACCGGCCACGGAAATAAAATCAACTGGGTATGTAAATAAGCGGAAACTAATTAAAGTATTTCCCATGAATGAAATATTTCGAATGAGAACAAGCATATATTCATGAATGAAAAAAATACGTGCAAAGCTTTCAATGTTAAGTTTGTCAAAATGAAATTATTTGCATGAACAAAACTTCCATTCAATTTTACCATTTCAACCGATTTTTATCTATTTTTCAAAGTCAATTTGATAAATTATGTCAATATATATGATTTTGTAGTATGAAAGTATTTACGAATAAAAAAATATCATATCATTTTCAAATCATAAATGACATCAATTGTTACATTAGAACACATCAGTTGTATCGACTTTTCAAAAATTAAACATAAATAAAAATGATAAAAATTATTTCTCACCATTCATCTTTTTCGTTTGCTTTCAATGCCAATTTTGTATTCTAGATATTAATAATTCAATTAGTTACATCTTTTGGATATTCACTGCAAACAAGAGTGAAAAAAAATTAAACGTAGAAAAAAAAAGTTTTCTTTTTTCAAACAATTTTAACATTGTCCAATGAAAAGAAGCTTAAAAGCATTATTCGAAAAAAGGACATATTTTGTGCTGCGTCAACATTGAATCAATTGGGATCTCGTTACGTGATTGTTAAAATAGAAAAAAAAATGCTGATGATTATTTTTTTACTCTCTCCCTATTTACCTTTTTTACTTTCCATCTTTCTGTTGCTCCGTCTCTTTTTCACTCTCCCTATCTCACATTTTCTTTATTCTTCTCGATTTCTTTTTTTTAATTTTTGGGAGCAACTAAATTTATAAAATCAGTTTGTTTAATTCGAACATTTTGTCCCTTATTCAATCAATTTCATATTCATCTATCCGAAATCAATATAAAATCTTTTATTTCCATTTAATATTCATTATGTAGACAGTGAAAGAACGAGTTTTTACTAGATTTAAATAAATACTTATTGGAAAATTAAAAAAAAAAAAATAGTCGATTTTTCTATTTGAAATTGAATTTTCTGAGAACACCGTTAAGCCGTTTTCAAAGAAGAATTTTTGACATGGAAATTATTAGTTTAGAAATTCTGTATATTGAAAAGTTGTTAGCTTCGTACACTCCTTACTACGCACTTGGAATAACATAAAACGATAGAATGTAATCAAAAACGATGAAGGAATTAATGGATGAATGAATAAATGAATTAAGTAATAAATGAACGAACCTGAATTCATACATATGTTAATAATATTATTTAAAAGAAAATGTGCAAAAACAAACATGAAAAACTCAGTATATACCGCTATTATGTATTTGAAATATATGGAAATCATTTTTAAAGTTTATTTTCTATGCTCACGCAACTCCAAAAACAGAAAAACTGGTACAATGTGACTTGCTTCATTAAGAAAAATGAAACCGATCATTTATGAATATGCGTAATGTATGTGTATTTTTTTTACAACAACACAACAACAACAATCAGTTATTGACCATTGGTGCCGTTTAGCGTCTGGTCTGTCTAGTAATGGTAGACAGGTCTAACAATTCTTCTCCAGCATGCTGTCGAGAGCCAGGTCTTGAGTTACCCTATTCGAGTCATACCCTTTTTCATTCAAATCATTCTTCACAGACTCCAAATATCGTCTTCGTGGTCGTTCGAATCGACCCAGCTCTCGCTTCCATACGTGATAGCTGGTCTGAAGATTGACCCATGAATCATCAACTTCGTCTTTTTACTCAAGTCACGCTTATTAAAAACATGCGATCTAAGCTGTGCAACAACCTTGTTACCATTCACCTACGCTGCTCAAATATTGTATTTTTTTTCTTTAAATTGTCTTCCATGACAAATGTTCGTATGTGCGGCATATTATGCGCATAAAACAGCGCTTCAAAAGTCATTAATAGTTTAAAAGCGACTGAACATTTTTTCAAATAGTTCATGAAATTGTCTGAATAACACTGAATTTTATGTAACAACAATTAGTAATGAATATTTATGTAAATAATAATTTCAAATTTATTAATACAGCTTGAAGTGTTAACGTTTACATCCTAGGTACATAATAGGTTTTCCAATAAGGTTTATTATTTGATATTACGTGAGGATATGATCCGAACACAAAGATATTTTCCTATGCGAATATTCCTATAATTTTGAAAAATTTTACATTGATCAGTCCACTGTAGACTTGTTTACCAACAAAGGAAACAAAACATCTTTTCACTGCCCAAGGATTGAAACAAAAATTATGATTTTGAGTTTATTAATATGTTTGTAATTGAAATGAATGTTCAAAATACCATTTACACGCATCAATATTATATTTATGATGACGTATGTATGCAGCGAAGTATGTCCATTTAATGTTGACATAGCAGACATATTTTAACTCATAAATGGAAATTGAATGGTTTAAAAATGAACTTAAAATGGAATCAACAAATATATAATTTAGCGTGTTTTAAAATTTAATATAGAAATCCGAATCAAACTTAAGATAAAATGTAAAGCAAATTCGTGCTGCAAATTTCTTAAGGATAAATTATCAGAAGTATAAAATAACTCATGATATGTTTTTGGACCGTGTTCCTTGAAGATAATTTTCATTAGATACAACCATAAATACTTTGAAATTAAATTGAAAGCGCAGTATCTTAAGACATTTTATTTCGAGTATCTTAATTGGTATCTTTCGGTCATCTTATCTTAGATAAGATAATATCATTACCGAACACTGAACCATGACAAATCGAACGTGAAAAATTTGTAAAATGATTCGAAAAAACATTGAAATGTGAATGCGAATTGATATGAATGTATGTAAATGAACAAGGACGAATGTAAATACATTGAGTAGAAATAGCTTCAGCAGCCACTTTTGCACAAATTTTCGCATGAGCAAGTATTTTATTGGAGCAACGACAATCTCACGGTACAAATCACTCGAATAGACAGTATTTTTTTGCTTCCCAATTCTGTGTTTAAAAAGAGATAACCACAAGCCATTTAGCATGCTATTGAAAAACAGTTTTTTTTTAATTTCATGAAAATTCCGCATTCGTATTCTAAATAACATTAGCATTCGGATTGTCGCGTACCTAAAATATATATATATACACTACCCTGCAAAAGTTTGGAATCAATGCATGTTTTCCATACAAATTGACAATTTTTGTTGCTCAAAAACTATATGAAGATGTCATTTTTTTCTCTCAACTTCTTCAGAAGGATTTTTGTTCAATCTAAAGTCTCTATTTTCTTCTCACAATAGAAATGTGTATCGCGACTCCTTTATGGACCTTCAAAGGCCAGAATAATGTTCGATTGAATTTACATATAAAAATGGCCATTTTTCGGTATTTCCAGACATATGGCCGAAAAATTCCATAAAGGAATCACAATACAGATTTCTATTTTGAGAAGAAAATAAAGATTTTAGTTTGTACTAAAATCCATCTGAAGAAGTTGAGAGAGAAAAATTACATCTTCATATAGTTTTAGAGCAACAAAAATTGTTAATTTGTATAGAAAAAATGCATTGATTCCAAACTTTTGCAGGGTAGTGTATATAATAAGGATAAAGCAGCACATTTGGTTCGATTGCCCAAATCCTAAAACTCGACAAACCTTTGAATCGCTTTCACACTTAAGCTATGAACAAAAATAAACATAATAATATGTAATGCTCGCTATGCTTCAATCAGTAACATAACTTATGTTGCTGGTATGACCCAAATGAGCAACTTTTCATTGGATAATGTTACCAATTTCAAAAAATGGCTCATATTTTAATACATGTTTTAGATTTTGAGGGGAAGAAAGGGATTTGGTTTTTTTTTCTAATAGATTGACACTGTCAAAAGAATACGTACACTGTAAACCATTCCGTACTACAGACGCTGATATTTCGGATTAAACAGCAATTTAGTATCATATTACTAAAACAAAGTTCAAAAGTGCTAGAATATTTGCATACTGAAACATTTTAACGAAAATTTCAAATTTGAAAAATATCGTTAAAATATTTTAGTATGCAAATATTAGTAATATGGTACTAATCTGCTGTTTAATCCGAAATGTCAGCGTCTATAGTACGGAATAGTTTATAGTGAATGAGCAACGAGCACTTCGCACGATTTAAAGGTGTCAACAGACAAAACTTTGCTCATGACGAACACGACATTGTCCGACACATTTTTTTCGGACGGACGGACATGTACAGCTCTGGTCTGTGTTGGGTGAATATGGTGTGAAAGGTTCCCTGTTGAGTGCAATTAAGAGTTTGTATAGATATTATGAAGCGGCTGTGAGAGTGGATGGGGAATTGAGCGAATGGTTTGAAGTGCGAAATGGTCTCCGGCAGGGCTGTACTATTTCACCGCTTTTATTTATAATTTAAATATGGATAAATTGATTAAGTCAGCTAATCTGAGGGGTGACGTAGTTTTGGGGGGAAATATTATCTCTGCCCTTGCATATGCAGATGATCTAGTATTGTTTGGGGGCTCAGAACAGGAGCTACAAAACAGTATTAGCGATTTAGAAGCGGCTTGTACGAACTTCGGAATGACCATTAGCAGCTCAAAGACACAGGTTATGCATATAGGGAAAGATAGGAAACAAGTAAATTGTATGTTGAATGGAGGTGTGCTTGAGCAGGTGTCTCATTTCAAATATCTAGGATGCATTTTATCCAAAGACGGCAAGCTGGATAGGGAATTTGAACATCGTAGAATAAATGGTAATAAAGTGGTTGCGCAGCTTAGGTCTCATGTTTTCAATAAACGAGAGTTGAGTAAGGAGACGAAGTTGATGATTCATGGGTCAATCTTCAGACCAACTATCACGTATGGCAGCGAGAGCTGGGTCGATTCAAATAATTTAATTCATGGTTTGGAAGTGGCTGATATGAAAGTTCTGCGTATGATTTCGGGTGTGTCGCGTAGGGATTAATGGGAGAAGAGAATTCGGAATGAGCAAATACGTGAGGATTTGAATGTGGATTCGGTCGACGAGATAGCAAGAAAGTCTAGGTTGAGATGGTTTGGTCATGTACAGCGTATGAATGAGTATCGTTTACCAAAGTTAATTTTGAATGCGGAAGTGAATGCACCGAGAGGTAGAGGTAGACCGCGAAAACGATATTTGGATTCGGTAAAAAATGATTTGAATGAAAGAGGGTATGACTGGAATAGGGAAACTCTAGACCTAGCTCTCGAAAGAGTATGTTGGAGAAGAATTGTGGAGGGGCAGCCATTACCAAACAGACCAGGCGCTGAAAGGCATTAATGGTCTTTAAATGTTTGTTGTTGTTGTTGTTGGACATGTACATTTTTTGCGTGTGAACAAATTAACACAACAATTTCTTGTTCAATTTTCAAATCAGTGTATTTAAGTCAATAATCCAGTTAGATAATCCACAATTTTATTCAGTATAACATTTCTCAGTGAATAAATCAATAAAACATTTTTTTATTGAGCACAGTAAACATTGAGTTACTATTGACATTTAGGTTTTGTTTTATACCGCCAATTTAGACCCAAATTACTAAAAAAAGTACTTAAGGTCTATTTCATAATTGAGTATAAAAGCCATTGAAATATTTAAACGCATTATATACTTAAAAATGAAATAGAATTTCAGTACTTTTTTTAGTACTTTTGGTCTAAATTGGCGGTATAGAACAAAACCTAAATGTCAATAGTAACTCAATGTTTACTGTGAGAAATTCTTATTTATTAACACAAATTATTGTATTTCTTGAGCACAAACGCCCAACTCATATTTTAAAGAGTTTATGAAGTTGTACAAAAAATGTACATGTCCGTCCGTACGTAAGTAGTCCGAAATATTTTCATTGAGATTTTTGTCCGTCCGTCCGAAAAACAATGTGTCCGAGGAAAAAACGGACAATGTCGTGTCCTGTCCGTTCATCCGTTGGTTTCGGACATTTTCATGTGTGTCCGTCCGTCCTGTTCTGAATCGGACGGACGGACGAGCAAAAAATGAATTTTAAACGGACAGTCCGTGTCCGTTGAAACCTTTAGTACGATTTACGTTTAAATAGAGAATCATAATTGTATTAGTATAACAATAGTAGAAACTCACACTTGCGCAGTATAAATTTCCTTCAAAAGCTGGTTGTACTAGCATCGGCATTACTATTATATTATTGGTATTACCTCAGTATTACATTGGATTATTCAGTAGCAAAATCATTACTCTAATACTGTTGAGCCCCTTCATACAAACTAGTTGTTTTGCATACGTATTTTAATTATTTACAACGGCTAGTTCTCTTTCACAACTTAATTGTTGTATTATTGAACAGTTTAGGTTAATTGAACAATATTCGAACGAACACGAACATAACTTGACATCATGAAGAAACTGAATCAAACCCGAACGAACAAAACATAAAAGTGAAACAATTCTCGAACATGAGCCGTTCAAGTTCGGTACATGAGCAGCCCTAAACCGTATGTATTCATGAATTTGTCAACTGATGATGCGTTTTTCTACTAATGATGATGATGGTGAGACCCTCATTCATTTTGTATGTAGTCAACCAAAAATTGGAATCCCATCTGTAAGTATCTTTGAATAATAGTGCGTGAGACATTTATACATACTAACTTTTTTGAAATATCTCCTTTGGTTCCAAATTTACGACCGAACTTCCACTAACTCATAAATTCAGACGATTTGGCTGGAATTTTATTGGCTGCCTTCCCAATTTTCACAAAGAATGTTTATTTCGGTTTATGTGATTGATAAAGATTTTTTTCACTTCCTCTGTTTTTCCCCTTTATTGATAAAAAAAAATTACTAATTTTTTGAGAAAACCGTATTTTACTTGAATTATTTCTACTACGTGCATAGCTTCAATCGTTTTTGCTCAGTTCTCCATCCTCCGAAAAATCTCCACAGATTACCCATTAAAAATTTTCAAGACAAATCGTTATTATTATTATTATTTTTCATATTGCTAATAATTCCAAATGAATGTCATTCAATTCTTCTGATAATTACATCACATCACAAACACTTGGTGCTTCTTCTAGATAGATTTCCAACAAGATTGTGTATAGCAAACATCTCTTTGAAACTAATTTCCTTTTGAATTTTTTCCGAAATACCAAAGAATTCTATCATCATTACGGTTATTGTAATTACTTAAATTATTGTGCACAACACACTGATTTCATTCCGTGTCAGACCGAATTGTATTTAATTTCTTTATGTGAATAAAGTTAGAAATTGTGTTTTGTTTCATTCCCTTATTCATTCTATAAATAGACTTTTTTGTTTCTTTATTTTTTTTATTAGATTTTTTTCAGAATGCTCAAATGGTGATTCTTGCTTATTGGCAATTTAATTTGACACACACAAATGTACACAATTTAATTGGAAGAGTTTCTCTACTGTTTGAAATCGATGGGGTTGGTTAAATTCCAGTTAGCTGTTAAAAATTCACTCAACATATTTTTTATCACTTTATTTCATAATTTTCATTTTCAATTTCTTCTTACTTTTGATAAATTTGAAGTTTTATTTAATCCAATAGATTATCGAAAATAGATACAACAGTGTGAAAAATTATTATTTGAAGTACCCATATTGATAAGTAGCGAAGAAATTTAGGCGTATGTCATGTTCATAACAGACTTGATTTGCAACTGCCGTTCTATCCAGAAACAATCAACAGCGAAACAAATATTTCGGTACAAACTTACAGCAACAATTGCTGTGTTGCAACAGTTCACACTGTAACATACACATATACGATGTATATCGTTATGTTACTTCATTCACGTGGGTCGTACACCATTCAATCCCTCCGTATCCATCATTGAGCGCAGAAAATTCTTGAAGCAAAAAAAAAAAAAAAAAAAAAAAAGCGCCAGAAATCGCTTCAATTTCTACAGTTTGGTGAACGTATACAACATCGTCTCTATCGCTCTATTTTTCTATCTTTCTCGTTCTTACTTTGATACTACTCATTGCCGCGGTGTGTATTAGAATACAAATATAAAAAGCATGAGTACAAGCACAAGCATACGCTAGTTGCGACACGTTTTCTTCGAAACAAGCATACGGAATGCGAAACTGTTCACATCGCAACACGAATGGATGAACAAACAAACGACCGAAAAAATTATTGTGGAAAATATTCGGAATGGAAATTTTCCCCGTCGTTTTCAGTTCTTTTGCTTCTCGCTAATTGTTTTTACGATGGCAAGTGCTTTTTGCGACTCATCATCAACAAACCATTCCTTGAAGCTTAACTATGTTCGGTTCATTCCGTATGATTTTGTTAAGAAGGAGAGAGATAGAGAGATTAATTTTTACATTGCATTCAACCATACCAATTTTTCCATCAATTTTGCAAAAACACATATAATATAAGTTTCATGCACTCCACACAGGTGTTTTCTTCGTAGGAAATTCCTACTTTTCATGTTATAATTTTGCGATGAGCGAAAATATATTATTGAAATATTATGTATTGTTATTTACTTTTTTCTATCTATTTTCTTTCATTTTTTCGTGTTTTATGAAACTATTGCGGCAAAAAACGATTGCAAAAGATTCTGGAAATTATTAATGTAATTATACGGTTCAATAATACTTTTTGACATTATCGGCATTTATTTAGTAATTATTTATCGGTACTTTTTATTTCACAGATACATACAGATAATTCGGCCGATGCTGGTTTTTGATTATGTGCACATTTCCATCCACATTTGCAGTCATTGATTTATGTTTTGGTGTAAAGTTAGGGTTGTGGTAAACGATAAAATGGACAATAGAAATATAAAAATGAAAACAAGGTACATGACAATATATAACAACCAACTGAAGGCTGAATTATATCTGATTTGATTGTACTGGTGTATTTAAACCATGAATTTTCAGAAGAGCTTTTAGTATAGTTGGCTATTAAGCTAATGCGCAGAGCTAGAGAGAAAAAGAGAGATAGAGAGAAATCATTCATGAAAAATGTAAACATTGTTGATTTAATAGCAAAAAAATGTGTAAACTTCATTTGAATATATTCAAATATAGCTCTCTTGATCATTGTATTGATTTCTGCTGTTATTCCTCCTTAAATATTTGCAACAAGTTCGCATGTGGTCTCAACAATATAAACGCAAAAAAATGTAAATGATTACCTCCGAGCATGTGAAACCAAACCGAGCATCGATGTCCTGTCTAGATAAAAGGAATGTCAAAGTTTTCGAACAAAATCCGGGTTTGACGCTTTTTCAAAAAAGCAATTTTTCTCGATCAGCAATGTTGATTCAGCACTTTTCATATTACCGTGTATGGTTTCATTAACTTAAATTCAAATCGAAATCATATTTAATTCATTCGAATATCAATTTTGACTGTGCAGAAATGCCAAATCAAATTGGTGATGCTCTGACATATGGCGTTGTTGAAATCAATCGTTTATGAGAAATTTTTAAAGTTGCATACAAGAACAGCAATACGGAAGCTTATTCTTTCTGATTCCACTTTCTAAGTGAACCAGGAATAGTTTGATCCGAAAGAACAAAAAATCTCATTCCTACTATTTTGGTAATTCCTATAGGAAGTGCTAAAGCCGAACGAGACTTTTCAGTTTTTAATCACATTAAAACTGATCGATGTTCGAAGATGAACGGAAGGCATATCGAGGACGTATTGCGAGTTCGTTTAAATGGCCCTGATAGCTTAGGAATATTCACAGCTACAAAATACACGGCTCAATTTATAAGAGACAATCATTTACGAAGTGATGACCCTCGATATCGCCAATACCACTCATTTAAAAGTGAATATGATAGGCAGCGCCAACTATTGACTAATTTGGATTAAATTTTTGGAGACATTGACATCGCAAAACAAAACAAAAATTAATAATTTAAGATATCGAAAATATTATTATACAATAAAAACTTTTTTAAATGTAAAATTATATTTTTGAATAATATTGCAACGGGTATTAGATCAATTGTTGTAACCGCGTATACTTAGGAACCGCACGCTCAATTGAACCTGAATTTTTATTGTATTCATGCTATTAGCTACCAATTGAAATTAATTTCATGGAATAAACGAAATTACTATTTTGAGAACTTTAAGATAATTTCAAAATGATAAAGTATTACAAATGGTAATTTCAAAAAGAAAAAAAAATTGTTAAATTTTTTCTTTGTAATATTTTGTCAGTAAGACATAATACTGATTGGGCATTTGAATTCTTTTTTAAATTATTGGTAAAGACCAAAGCACATTCTCGTCGTGAGAAAATATTTGACCGAAGGATGCTGTTAGTGGAATTTTTTTCCGATCAAGCCGTGTAAAATTTCTTTTTGAGAGGGAAAGGTTACTTCATGTTTTTTCGAATTTTTTTTGATGAATTAAACCAAACCAATTTTCATCGACAAATAGGATAGTTTAGAAGAAATTGCATGAAGATTTACATTGAAAATTCTTGAAATTTTTGCATTATGATTTTTTTTTTTTGTGATTGATTTAACTAACCAAATTTTTTTCCCAACCAATTGTTGGAACAATCAAATTGTAGTAAAACATAGAATTATCATTCTCCTATATATAGTAGGCAATGTTTTATATAAATAATACTGTTCAATAAAATTCAGCGTGTCCAAAATGTATAGAACGTCTATGCGATATTTCTAACAGACACGATGTTGGGGATATTAAAAAAGATATTAGTGCAGTATAGTCCGCATACACAAGCAAACCTCTCACAATACTAACAGAAACGAACCTAATCGCAATATTAACGAGATTCATCAATTTGGAAGATAACCAGTTACTGCACATAAGAAACTTAAGAAAATTCATGTACATGATTCAGTAACAAACATTGTGACGTTAATATGTAAAATGTATGCGACACAAATGCAAGAAGGTAGTGACCTGCAAATTAACCTCGATAAAATTTTTAATTTTAATTTAAAAAAATCGATGCAATGGGTGAAAATATCTCAGATACAATGCGAATTGAAATAATATTGAGTAGCCTTCCACAATCAAGGAATAATCTGGTTACCACACTCAGTATTGCTTACACTGAAAAGGGCGACCTAAAGATGAAAAACGTAATTTCCAGTTTACAAGATGAAGAAATTAGCCGCAAAATAAATGTAAATCAAACTGAAGAAAAAGCTTTAAAATTCACACCCAACAAATTCAAACACAATCATCAAAAATCAAAACAAAAACAATAGAAAAAATCTTCTTCCAATCATCTAATGAAGGCCTGTTTAAAGCTAAAAGCTCACAACGAGAAGCACAACACTAATACTATTTCAAGTAAAATCATTCAGGAAGAAGAAGATGAAGAAGAATTTCGTTTATCAATTAATTATGGGCTCAGTGTCACTACTCCCAAAAGTATCCGTAACCCAACAGATATCCACAAGTATCGAAACTATCTGTAAGATACAGATACTAAAAAGTATCCATACATTTTTCGAACAGATATAACATGGTATCCGTTAATAAGTGACGGATAAATTTCAATATCCGTATCCGAACTATATTATCATAGGTATCTGCTGAACGAAAGAAAATATCCATGAAAACATGACCAATACACATACTTGCAAAGTTTCAGCAGATGCTACGTGGTATCCATTCAGCGGATACCACGTGGTATCCATTAAGCAGATACTACGTATTATCTATTCAGCGGATACTACGACGTACCTATAAAACATCAGAATATGTTCATATAAACATATTCTGATGTTTTGGTTGAAATTCTGTTCATACTGTTTGTGGGTACTTGGATATATCCAAATATCCGCTCAGAATTCTGGCTCATTCGAATCAATGAATCGAAGAAAACTGCCATCTATGAACATATTCTGATGTTTTGATTGAAATCCTGTTCATACTGTTTGTGGGTACTTGGATATATCCAAATATCCGCTCAGAATTCTGGCTCATTCGAATCAATGAATCGAAGAAAGCTGCCATCTATGAACATATTCTGATGTTTTGATTGAAATTCTGTTCATACTGTTTGTGGGTACTTGGATATATCCAAATATCCGCTCAGAATTCTGGCTCATTTGAATCAATGAATCGAAGAAAGCTGCCATCTATGAACATATTCTGATGTTTTGATTGAAATTCTGTTCATACTGTTTGTGGGTACTTGGATATATCCAAATATCCGCTCAGAATTCTGGCTCATTCGAATCAATGAATCGAAGAAAGCTGCCATCTATGAACATATTCTGATGTTTTGATTGTTTGTGGGTACTTGGATATATCCAAATATCCGCTCAGAATTCTGGCTCATTCGAATCAATGAATCGAAGAAAGCTGCCATCTATGAACATATTCTGATGTTTTGATTGTTTGTGGGTACTTGGATATATCCAAATATCCGCTCAGAATTCTGGCTCATTCGAATCAATGAATCGAAGAAAACTGCCATCTATGAACATATTCTGATGTTTTGATTGTTTGTGGGTACTTGGATATATCCAAATATCCGCTCAGAATTCTGGCTCATTCGAATCAATGAATCGAAGAAAGCTGCCATCTATGAACATATTCTGATGTTTTGATTGTTTGTGGGTACTTGGATATATCCAAATATCCGCTCAGAATTCTGGCTCATTTGAATCAATGAATCGAAGAAAGCTGCCATCTATGAACATATTCTGATGTTTTGATTGAAATTCTGTTCATACTGTTTGTGGGTACTTGGATATATCCAAATATCCGCTCAGAATTCTGGCTCATTTGAATCAATGAATCGAAGAAAACTGCCATCTATGAACATATTCTGATGTTTTGATTGTTTGTGGGTACTTGGATATATCCAAATATCCGCTCAGAATTCTGGCTCATTTGAATCAATGAATCGAAGAAAACTGCCATCTATGAACATATTCTGATGTTTTGATTGAAATTCTGTTCATACTGTTTGTGGGTACTTGGATATATCCAAATATCCGCTCAGAATTCTGGCTCATTTGAATCAATGAATCGAAGAAAGCTGCCATCTATGAACATATTCTGATGTTTTGATTGTTTGTGGGTACTTGGATATATCCAAATATCCGCTCAGAATTCTGGCTCATTTGAATCAATGAATCGAAGAAAACTGCCATCTATGAACATATTCTGATGTTTTGATTGTTTGTGGGTACTTGGATATATCCAAATATCCGCTCAGAATTCTGGCTCATTCGAATCAATGAATCGAAGAAAACTGCCATCTATGAACATATTCTGATGTTTTGATTGTTTGTGGGTACTTGGATATATCCAAATAACCGCTCAGAATTCTGGCTCATTTGAATCAATGAATCGAAGAAAACTGCCATCTATGAACATATTCTGATGTTTTGATTGTTTGTGGGTACTTGGATATATCCAAATATCCGCTCAGAATTCTGGCTCATTTGAATCAATGAATCGAAGAAAGCTGCCATCTATGAACATATTCTGATGTTTTGATTGTTTGTGGGTACTTGGATATATCCAAATATCCGCTCAGAATTCTGGCTCATTTGAATCAATGAATCGAAGAAAGCTGCCATCTATGAACATATTCTGATGTTTTCATTGAAATTCTGTTCATACTGTTTGTGGGTACTTGGATATATCCAAATATCCGCTCAGAATTCTGGCTCATTTGAATCAATGAATCGAAGAAAACTGCCATCTATGAACATATTCTGATGTTTTCATTGAAATCCTGTTCATACTGTTTGTGGGTACTTGGATATATCCAAATATCCGCTCAGAATTCTGGCTCATTTGAATCAATGAATCGAAGAAAACTGCCATCTATGAACATATTCTGATGTTTTGATTGTTTGTGGGTACTTGGATATATCCAAATATCCGCTCAGAATTCTGGCTCATTTGAATCAATGAATCGAAGAAAACTGCCATCTATGAACATATTCTGATGTTTTCATTGAAATCCTGTTCATACTGTTTGTGGGTACTTGGATATATCCAAATATCCGCTCAGAATTCTGGCTCATTTGAATCAATGAATCGAAGAAAACTGCCATCTATGAACATATTCTGATGTTTTGATTGTTTGTGGGTACTTGGATATATCCAAATATCCGCTCAGAATTCTGGCTCATTTGAATCAATGAATCGAAGAAAACTGCCATCTATGAACATATTCTGATGTTTTCATTGAAATCCTGTTCATACTGTTTGTGGGTACTTGGATATATCCAAATATCCGCTCAGAATTCTGGCTCATTTGAATCAATGAATCGAAGAAAACTGCCATCTATGAACATATTCTGATGTTTTGATTGAAATTCTGTTCATACTGTTTGTGGGTACTTGGATATATCCAAATATCCGCTCAGAATTCTGGCTCATTTGAATCAATGAATCGAAGAAAACTGCCATCTATGAACATATTCTGATGTTTTCATTGAAATCCTGTTCATACTGTTTGTGGGTACTTGGATATATCCAAATATCCGCTCAGAATTCTGGCTCATTCGAATCAATGAATCGAAGAAAATTTGCAAATTTTCAAACTTGGATGAAGCCGTACGGGATAAATTTATTCTGGGTATGAATGACGAAAAATTGTTCGAGAAATTTTGTGAAGAAAATGAAAAATTGGAGTTAACCAAAGCATTAAACAAGGCATTAATTTACGAGACAAAAATTCATAGTAAATCGTCAGTGGCTGAAGTGAATTTTATACGAAATAAACGAACAAACAACAACAGTTACAACGGTAACAATCATCAGTTGACGAAAAATACGGGTGGCGGTAAACCAACAAAAACCACGTGCAAACATTGTGGATGGTCTTCTCACAAATCGACCACGTGCAAATTCAAGGATGCAATTTGTGACCTATGTGGAAAAAAGGGGCATTTGAAGCCGATTTGTAGGAATAAAGGAAAAATGTTTCAACAAATTTTATTTCTTTAAATTCTGTTTGTTCTATTAAACAAAATTCTAATGCCAATTGTTCAAATATCATTAAAACAGGTACAGTGGGTGATGCAACTGGCAGTATTCCTATTTTTAGCATATCGGGTGAAAATTTTCATGAGGTTTTTGGACTGTCGGTTGAAATCAATGGTATCCAGTTCAATGTAGAGTGCGATACAGGTTCACCGATTTCTTTAATGCCGTTGCAGTTATTCCAGTTTCATTTTGATCATCGTTTGTTGAACCGTGGAAGTGAAAATTATGATGATTATGGTGGTCATTCAATCAAAATTTTAGGCGAGTTTTTACCAAATATAATGTATCGAAACCATAATGAGAAAGTGAAAATGGTAGTAACAGAGGCAAATCGACCAATTTTATTGGGTAGAAATTTTCTACGTACGTTCAAGTTTGAATTAAAACAAGTAAATTCAATAACGGTTAATGAATCAAATTTTAATAATGTGATTAGCGAATTAAAATCGAAATATTCAAAGGTTTTTACGGACGGTTTAGGCACATTTTCTCAATTCAAAGTGCATTTAGAGGTTAAGTCACATGTAAAACCAATTTTTGGGAAACCTCGTCCAGTACCGTTAGCATGGAGACCGTTACACATTTAACTGATTTCAAATACCCGATGCCGAATATTGAAGAAATTTTTGCTTCTCTTCAAGGGGGTCAGTTATTCACAAAATTAGATTTATCCAATGCGTACAATCAATTACCGTTAGATGATAAATCACAGCATTTATGTACGCTTAGTACGCATTTAGGTTTATTTCGTGTAAAGCGATTAGCTTTTGGAATAAAAATTGCGGGTGCCATTTTTGAAAAGACAATAGAAACATTGTTAAGAAACATACCGTTTTGTATTAACTTTATGGATGATATTATCATCACGGGTCCGAACACACGGGCACACATTCAAACATTGAATGTGGTTTTAAAAAAGTTACAATCTGTTGGATTGAAGTTAAATGTTGCTAAATGTAAATTTTTTATGAAAGAAGTTTCATATTTAGGTCATACAATTGATCGTGTAAGCCTAAGAAAAAACAATGACAACGTTAACAGTGTATTGAATGCACCGAAACCAGAAAACATTTCTGAATTAAAAGCATTTATAGGTATGTTGAATTTTTATTCAAAATTTATTCCTAACTTTTCTGAAAAAATGGAACCGTTGTACAAATTGTTACGTAAAAATACAAAATTTCAGTGGAATAAAAGTACAAACGAGGCATTCATGTTATTAAAAAAAGAAATTACATTAGATCAAATACTGATACATTTCGACAATACAAAACCAGTGATTTTAACAACTGATGCATGTGATACAGCAGTGGCTGGTATTTTATCACATAGATTTTCAAATGGCGAATTGAAGCCAATTGCATTTGTTTCGCGTTCTTTATCACAAGCGGAACGAAATTATAGTACAATACAAAAAGAAGCATTAGCTATCGTATTTAGTGTAACGAAATTATACCAATATTTAACAGGTATAGAATTTGAATTACAAACCGACCACAAACCACTTTTGGCCATTTTCGGCGAAAATAAAGGTATTCCAGTGGTGGCGGCGGCAAGAATGCAAAGATGGGCATTAATTTTATCTGGTTTTAATTTTAAAATAAATCATATTAAAGGAACAAACAATTACGCTGATGCGTTATCACGCATTCCACAAAATAAAAATGAAAGTTTTGATAAGGAAAAGGACTTTGAGATAGAAGGAAAACATGCAAATTATATCAATTTCATTGAAGCAGCAAATGATTTGCAATTGTGTTTCAAAAACATAAAAAAAGAAACACGTCGGGATAAAGTTTTATCCAAAATAGTGGATATTGTTCAAAATGGTACCAGTGGTACAACATTAGGTGATGAATTCGCACCATATAAAAATAAAATTAATGATTTGTCCGTGGAGGATGGTTGTTTTCTATGGGGATACAGAGTGGTAATTCCTATGAAATTTCGAAAACAAATTTTGTTTGATTTACATAAATCACATTTGGGTATAGTGAAAACCAAAGCGTTAGCCAGATCATTCATTTGGTGGCCCAAATTGGACAAAGACATTGAAGATTTAATCAAATCTTGTGATTCATGTCAGAGCCATCAGGCCAGTCCAGAGAAAACTTGTCTTATTCCATGGCCTATAGCCGATAAAGTATGGTCACGAATTCATGTTGATTTCGCGGGACCGATTAAAGGATATTACTTGTTAGTAATTATTGATTCGTTTTCGAAGTGGTTAGAAGTGTTTGAAACCAAAACCATTACTGCTAAGTATACGGTAGATAAATTGAGAGAAACATTTTGTCGTTTCGGGTTGCCTGACGTGTTGGTCAGTGATAACGGAACTCAATTTACGGCCGAGGAATTTAGATTTTTTATGAAAATGAATGGAATTAACCATATTTTAAATGCACCTGGTCATCCGGCCACAAACGGTCAAGCGGAAAATTCCGTGAAAACAGTAAAAAAATCAATTTTGGCATGTTTAAAGGAAAACAATCAATCAGATTTGAAGATGATTTTAGATCGATTTTTATTTGATTATCGTATCACGGCTCATTCAGTAACTAACGTTTCGCCGTCAGAAATAATGCTGGGTAGAATGTTAAAATCACGTTTTGCATTGTTAAAACCACCGTTGGTAAAACAAAAAATAATTAACAATCAAGAAACCAATATAAGAAATTTTAAGGGAAAAAGAAACAAACAATTTGTTTTAAATCAAAAGGTTTACATTCGTGATTATTCGAATTCGAATAAACCGAGCTGGACACCGGCTAAAATAGAAAAAAGGTTGGGTTTTCGACATTATAGTTGTGTAATTTCTCGTAATGGTAGAAAAATAAAAAGACATTTAGATCAAATTAGATCAGCGGGAAACAATGACGCAAATAATGAGATAGGAAACAACGATGTAACGGGGGAGGAGGAGGTGAGTCGGACCTCGCCAGACAAATTGAACATAAGGACAATTCCCGATGCCGAAGAGGATAACCGTGACAGTTCAAAGAGTTCCTTGTATTCACCATCAAGTTCAGATTCAGTATTGAATGACACATTTGTCGATCAACCGGTTGCATCATCAGTGAGACCAAAAAGAGACAGCGCTCTTAAGGCAAAAGAAAATATTGCAAAACAAACCAGAGAAGGATTAGTTTAAATTTTTAATTGTTATTTTGAAAAGAATTTAAATTAATTTCCAATCATGTACATTTATTCACATTTATTTAATTTATTGAAAACTTGGTGAGGAGATGTAGAGTTTTTTAGCAAACCAACGTCAGATTGTTCATTGACGTTTGCGTCGAATAAATATGTTTAGTTATAAGAGAGATAAAATAAAAAGTGATTGGCAATATACACACGAACACCGACTTGAATACACATCATATCCAAATATCCGCTCAGAATTCTGGCTCATTTGAATCAATGAATCGAAGAAAACTGTCATCTATGAACATATTCTGATGTTTTGATTGAAATTCTGTTCATACTGTTTGTGGGTACTTGGATATATCCAAATATCCGCTCAGAATTCTGGCTCATTTGAATCAATGAATCGAAGAAAACTGCCATCTATGAACATATTCTGATGTTTTCATTGAAATTCTGTTCATACTGTTTGTGGGTACTTGGATATATCCAAATATCCGCTCAGAATTCTGGCTCATTTGAATCAATGAATCGAAGAAAGCTGCCATCTATGAACATATTCTGATGTTTTGATTGTTTGTGGGTACTTGGATATATCCAAATATCCGCTCAGAATTCTGGCTCATTTGAATCAATGAATCGAAGAAAACTGCCATCTATGAACATATTCTGATGTTTTGATTGTTTGTGGGTACTTGGATATATCCAAATATCCGCTCAGAATTCTGGCTCATTCGAATCAATGAATCGAAGAAAACTGCCATCTATGAACATATTCTGATGTTTTGATTGTTTGTGGGTACTTGGATATATCCAAATATCCGCTCAGAATTCTGGCTCATTCGAATCAATGAATCGAAGAAAACTGCCATCTATGAACATATTCTGATGTTTTGATTGTTTGTGGGTACTTGGATATATCCAAATATCCGCTCAGAATTCTGGCTCATTTGAATCAATGAATCGAAGAAAGCTGCCATCTATGAACATATTCTGATGTTTTGATTGTTTGTGGGTACTTGGATATATCCAAATATCCGCTCAGAATTCTGGCTCATTTGAATCAATGAATCGAAGAAAGCTGCCATCTATGAACATATTCTGATGTTTTGATTGTTTGTGGGTACTTGGATATATCCAAATATCCGCTCAGAATTCTGGCTCATTTGAATCAATGAATCGAAGAAAGCTGCCATCTATGAACATATTCTGATGTTTTGATTGAAATTCTGTTCATACTGTTTGTGGGTACTTGGATATATCCAAATATCCGCTCAGAATTCTGGCTCATTTGAATCAATGAATCGAAGAAAACTGCCATCTATGAACATATTCTGATGTTTTGATTGTTTGTGGGTACTTGGATATATCCAAATATCCGCTCAGAATTCTGGCTCATTTGAATCAATGAATCGAAGAAAGCTGCCATCTATGAACATATTCTGATGTTTTGATTGTTTGTGGGTACTTGGATATATCCAAATATCCGCTCAGAATTCTGGCTCATTTGAATCAATGAATCGAAGAAAGCTGCCATCTATGAACATATTCTGATGTTTTGATTGTTTGTGGGTACTTGGATATATCCAAATATCCGCTCAGAATTCTGGCTCATTCGAATCAATGAATCGAAGAAAACTGCCATCTATGAACATATTCTGATGTTTTGATTGTTTGTGGGTACTTGGATATATCCAAATATCCGCTCAGAATTCTGGCTCATTTGAATCAATGAATCGAAGAAAACTGCCATCTATGAACATATTCTGATGTTTTGATTGTTTGTGGGTACTTGGATATATCCAAATATCCGCTCAGAATTCTGGCTCATTTGAATCAATGAATCGAAGAAAGCTGCCATCTATGAACATATTCTGATGTTTTGATTGTTTGTGGGTACTTGGATATATCCAAATATCCGCTCAGAATTCTGGCTCATTTGAATCAATGAATCGAAGAAAACTGCCATCTATGAACATATTCTGATGTTTTGATTGTTTGTGGGTACTTGGATATATCCAAATATCCGCTCAGAATTCTGGCTCATTCGAATCAATGAATCGAAGAAAACTGCCATCTATGAACATATTCTGATGTTTTGATTGTTTGTGGGTACTTGGATATATCCAAATATCCGCTCAGAATTCTGGCTCATTTGAATCAATGAATCGAAGAAAACTGCCATCTATGAACATATTCTGATGTTTTGATTGTTTGTGGGTACTTGGATATATCCAAATATCCGCTCAGAATTCTGGCTCATTTGAATCAATGAATCGAAGAAAACTGCCATCTATGAACATATTCTGATGTTTTGATTGTTTGTGGGTACTTGGATATATCCAAATATCCGCTCAGAATTCTGGCTCATTCGAATCAATGAATCGAAGAAAACTGCCATCTATGAACATATTCTGATGTTTTGATTGTTTGTGGGTACTTGGATATATCCAAATATCCGCTCAGAATTCTGGCTCATTTGAATCAATGAATCGAAGAAAACTGCCATCTATGAACATATTCTGATGTTTTGATTGTTTGTGGGTACTTGGATATATCCAAATATCCGCTCAGAATTCTGGCTCATTTGAATCAATGAATCGAAGAAAACTGCCATCTATGAACATATTCTGATGTTTTGATTGTTTGTGGGTACTTGGATATATCCAAATATCCGCTCAGAATTCTGGCTCATTTGAATCAATGAATCGAAGAAAACTGCCATCTATGAACATATTCTGATGTTTTGATTGTTTGTGGGTACTTGGATATATCCAAATATCCGCTCAGAATTCTGGCTCATTTGAATCAATGAATCGAAGAAAGCTGCCATCTATGAACATATTCTGATGTTTTGATTGTTTGTGGGTACTTGGATATATCCAAATATCCGCTCAGAATTCTGGCTCATTTGAATCAATGAATCGAAGAAAACTGCCATCTATGAACATATTCTGATGTTTTGATTGAAATTCTGTTCATACTGTTTGTGGGTACTTGGATATATCCAAATATCCGCTCAGAATTCTGGCTCATTTGAATCAATGAATCGAAGAAAGCTGCCATCTATGAACATATTCTGATGTTTTGATTGTTTGTGGGTACTTGGATATATCCAAATATCCGCTCAGAATTCTGGCTCATTTGAATCAATGAATCGAAGAAAACTGCCATCTATGAACATATTCTGATGTTTTGATTGTTTGTGGGTACTTGGATATATCCAAATATCCGCTCAGAATTCTGGCTCATTTGAATCAATGAATCGAAGAAAACTGCCATCTATGAACATATTCTGATGTTTTGATTGAAATTCTGTTCATACTGTTTGTGGGTACTTGGATATATCCAAATATCCGCTCAGAATTCTGGCTCATTTGAATCAATGAATCGAAGAAAACTGCCATCTATGAACATATTCTGATGTTTTGATTGAAATTCTGTTCATACTGTTTGTGGGTACTTGGATATATCCAAATATCCGCTCAGAATTCTGGCTCATTTGAATCAATGAATCGAAGAAAACTGCCATCTATGAACATATTCTGATGTTTTGATTGTTTGTGGGTACTTGGATATATCCAAATATCCGCTCAGAATTCTGGCTCATTTGAATCAATGAATCGAAGAAAACTGCCATCTATGAACATATTCTGATGTTTTGATTGTTTGTGGGTACTTGGATATATCCAAATATCCGCTCAGAATTCTGGCTCATTTGAATCAATGAATCGAAGAAAACTGCCATCTATGAACATATTCTGATGTTTTGATTGAAATTCTGTTCATCTGTTTGTGGGTACTTGGATATATCCAAATATCCGCTCAGAATTCTGGCTCATTTGAATCAATGAATCGAAGAAAGCTGCCATCTATGAACATATTCTGATGTTTTGATTGAAATTCTGTTCATACTGTTTGTGGGTACTTGGATATATCCAAATATCCGCTCAGAATTCTGGCTCATTTGAATCAATGAATCGAAGAAAACTGCCATCTATGAACATATTCTGATGTTTTGATTGTTTGTGGGTACTTGGATATATCCAAATATCCGCTCAGAATTCTGGCTCATTTGAATCAATGAATCGAAGAAAACTGCCATCTATGAACATATTCTGATGTTTTGATTGAAATTCTGTTCATACTGTTTGTGGGTACTTGGATATATCCAAATATCCGCTCAGAATTCTGGCTCATTTGAATCAATGAATCGAAGAAAACTGCCATCTATGAACATATTCTGATGTTTTGATTGAAATTCTGTTCATACTGTTTGTGGGTACTTGGATATATCCAAATATCCGCTCAGAATTCTGGCTCATTTGAATCAATGAATCGAAGAAAACTGCCATCTATGAACATATTCTGATGTTTTGATTGTTTGTGGGTACTTGGATATATCCAAATATCCGCTCAGAATTCTGGCTCATTTGAATCAATGAATCGAAGAAAACTGCCATCTATGAACATATTCTGATGTTTTGATTGAAATTCTGTTCATACTGTTTGTGGGTACTTGGATATATCCAAATATCCGCTCAGAATTCTGGCTCATTTGAATCAATGAATCGAAGAAAACTGCCATCTATGAACATATTCTGATGTTTTGATTGAAATCCTGTTCATACTGTTTGTGGGTACTTGGATATATCCAAATATCCGCTCAGAATTCTGGCTCATTTGAATCAATGAATCGAAGAAAACTGCCATCTATGAACATATTCTGATGTTTTGATTGAAATTCTGTTCATACTGTTTGTGGGTACTTGGATATATCCAAATATCCGCTCAGAATTCTGGCTCATTTGAATCAATGAATCGAAGAAAACTGCCATCTATGAACATATTCTGATGTTTTGATTGTTTGTGGGTACTTGGATATATCCAAATATCCGCTCAGAATTCTGGCTCATTTGAATCAATGAATCGAAGAAAACTGCCATCTATGAACATATTCTGATGTTTTGATTGAAATTCTGTTCATACTGTTTGTGGGTACTTGGATATATCCAAATATCCGCTCAGAATTCTGGCTCATTTGAATCAATGAATCGAAGAAAGCTGCCATCTATGAACATATTCTGATGTTTTGATTGTTTGTGGGTACTTGGATATATCCAAATATCCGCTCAGAATTCTGGCTCATTTGAATCAATGAATCGAAGAAAACTGCCATCTATGAACATATTCTGATGTTTTGATTGAAATTCTGTTCATACTGTTTGTGGGTACTTGGATATATCCAAATATCCGCTCAGAATTCTGGCTCATTTGAATCAATGAATCGAAGAAAACTGCCATCTATGAACATATTCTGATGTTTTGATTGAAATCCTGTTCATACTGTTTGTGGGTACTTGGATATATCCAAATATCCGCTCAGAATTCTGGCTCATTTGAATCAATGAATCGAAGAAAGCTGCCATCTATGAACATATTCTGATGTTTTGATTGAAATCCTGTTCATACTGTTTGTGGGTACTTGGATATATCCAAATATCCGCTCAGAATTCTGGCTCATTTGAATCAATGAATCGAAGAAAGCTGCCATCTATGAACATATTCTGATGTTTTGATTGAAATTCTGTTCATACTGTTTGTGGGTACTTGGATATATCCAAATATCCGCTCAGAATTCTGGCTCATTTGAATCAATGAATCGAAGAAAGCTGCCATCTATGAACATATTCTGATGTTTTGATTGAAATCCTGTTCATACTGTTTGTGGGTACTTGGATATATCCAAATATCCGCTCAGAATTCTGGCTCATTTGAATCAATGAATCGAAGAAAGCTGCCATCTATGAACATATTCTGATGTTTTCATTGAAATCCTGTTCATACTGTTTGTGGGTACTTGGATATATCCAAATATCCGCTCAGAATTCTGGCTCATTTGAATCAATGAATCGAAGAAAGCTGCCATCTATGAACATATTCTGATGTTTTCATTGAAATCCTGTTCATACTGTTTGTGGGTACTTGGATATATCCAAATATCCGCTCAGAATTCTGGCTCATTTGAATCAATGAATCGAAGAAAGCTGCCATCTATGAACATATTCTGATGTTTTCATTGAAATTCTGTTCATACTGTTTGTGGGTACTTGGATATATCCAAATATCCGCTCAGAATTCTGGCTCATTTGAATCAATGAATCGAAGAAAACTGCCATCTATGAACATATTCTGATGTTTTCATTGAAATCCTGTTCATACTGTTTGTGGGTACTTGGATATATCCAAATATCCGCTCAGAATTCTGGCTCATTTGAATCAATGAATCGAAGAAAACTGCCATCTATGAACATATTCTGATGTTTTCATTGAAATCCTGTTCATACTGTTTGTGGGTACTTGGATATATCCAAATATCCGCTCAGAATTCTGGCTCATTTGAATCAATGAATCGAAGAAAACTGCCATCTATGAACATATTCTGATGTTTTCATTGAAATCCTGTTCATACTGTTTGTGGGTACTTGGATATATCCAAATATCCGCTCAGAATTCTGGCTCATTTGAATCAATGAATCGAAGAAAACTGCCATCTATGAACATATTCTGATGTTTTCATTGAAATCCTGTTCATACTGTTTGTGGGTACTTGGATATATCCAAATATCCGCTCAGAATTCTGGCTCATTTGAATCAATGAATCGAAGAAAACTGCCATCTATGAACATATTCTGATGTTTTGATTGAAATCCTGTTATACTGTTTGTGGGTACTTGGATATATCCAAATATCCGCTCAGAATTCTGGCTCATTTGAATCAATGAATCGAAGAAAACTGCCATCTATGAACATATTCTGATGTTTTGATTGAAATCCTGTTCATACTGTTTGTGGGTACTTGGATATATCCAAATATCCGCTCAGAATTCTGGCTCATTTGAATCAATGAATCGAAGAAAACTGCCATCTATGAACATATTCTGATGTTTTCATTGAAATCCTGTTCATACTGTTTGTGGGTACTTGGATATATCCAAATATCCGCTCAGAATTCTGGCTCATTTGAATCAATGAATCGAAGAAAGCTGCCATCTATGAACATATTCTGATGTTTTCATTGAAATTCTGTTCATACTGTTTGTGGGTACTTGGATATATCCAAATATCCGCTCAGAATTCTGGCTCATTTGAATCAATGAATCGAAGAAAACTGCCATCTATGAACATATTCTGATGTTTTCATTGAAATTCTGTTCATACTGTTTGTGGGTACTTGGATATATCCAAATATCCGCTCAGAATTCTGGCTCATTTGAATCAATGAATCGAAGAAAACTGCCATCTATGAACATATTCTGATGTTTTCATTGAAATTCTGTTCATACTGTTTGTGGGTACTTGGATATATCCAAATATCCGCTCAGAATTCTGGCTCATTTGAATCAATGAATCGAAGAAAACTGCCATCTATGAACATATTCTGATGTTTTGATTGAAATCCTGTTCATACTGTTTGTGGGTACTTGGATATATCCAAATATCCGCTCAGAATTCTGGCTCATTTGAATCAATGAATCGAAGAAAACTGCCATCTATGAACATATTCTGATGTTTTCATTGAAATTCTGTTCATACTGTTTGTGGGTACTTGGATATATCCAAATATCCGCTCAGAATTCTGGCTCATTTGAATCAATGAATCGAAGAAAACTGCCATCTATGAACATATTCTGATGTTTTCATTGAAATTCTGTTCATACTGTTTGTGGGTACTTGGATATATCCAAATATCCGCTCAGAATTCTGGCTCATTTGAATCAATGAATCGAAGAAAACTGCCATCTATGAACATATTCTGATGTTTTCATTGAAATTCTGTTCATACTGTTTGTGGGTACTTGGATATATCCAAATATCCGCTCAGAATTCTGGCTCATTTGAATCAATGAATCGAAGAAAACTGCCATCTATGAACATATTCTGATGTTTTCATTGAAATCCTGTTCATACTGTTTGTGGGTACTTGGATATATCCAAATATCCGCTCAGAATTCTGGCTCATTTGAATCAATGAATCGAAGAAAGCTGCCATCTATGAACATATTCTGATGTTTTGATTGAAATCCTGTTCATACTGTTTGTGGGTACTTGGATATATCCAAATATCCGCTCAGAATTCTGGCTCATTTGAATCAATGAATCGAAGAAAGCTGCCATCTATGAACATATTCTGATGTTTTCATTGAAATCCTGTTCATACTGTTTGTGGGTACTTGGATATATCCAAATATCCGCTCAGAATTCTGGCTCATTTGAATCAATGAATCGAAGAAAGCTGCCATCTATGAACATATTCTGATGTTTTCATTGAAATCCTGTTCATACTGTTTGTGGGTACTTGGATATATCCAAATATCCGCTCAGAATTCTGGCTCATTTGAATCAATGAATCGAAGAAAGCTGCCATCTATGAACATATTCTGATGTTTTCATTGAAATCCTGTTCATACTGTTTGTGGGTACTTGGATATATCCAAATATCCGCTCAGAATTCTGGCTCATTTGAATCAATGAATCGAAGAAAGCTGCCATCTATGAACATATTCTGATGTTTTCATTGAAATCCTGTTCATACTGTTTGTGGGTACTTGGATATATCCAAATATCCGCTCAGAATTCTGGCTCATTTGAATCAATGAATCGAAGAAAGCTGCCATCTATGAACATATTCTGATGTTTTCATTGAAATTCTGTTCATACTGTTTGTGGGTACTTGGATATATCCAAATATCCGCTCAGAATTCTGGCTCATTTGAATCAATGAATCGAAGAAAACTGCCATCTATGAACATATTCTGATGTTTTGATTGAAATCCTGTTCATACTGTTTGTGGGTACTTGGATATATCCAAATATCCGCTCAGAATTCTGGCTCATTTGAATCAATGAATCGAAGAAAGCTGCCATCTATGAACATATTCTGATGTTTTGATTGAAATCCTGTTCATACTGTTTGTGGGTACTTGGATATATCCAAATATCCGCTCAGAATTCTGGCTCATTTGAATCAATGAATCGAAGAAAGCTGCCATCTATGAACATATTCTGATGTTTTCATTGAAATTCTGTTCATACTGTTTGTGGGTACTTGGATATATCCAAATATCCGCTCAGAATTCTGGCTCATTTGAATCAATGAATCGAAGAAAGCTGCCATCTATGAACATATTCTGATGTTTTCATTGAAATCCTGTTCATACTGTTTGTGGGTACTTGGATATATCCAAATATCCGCTCAGAATTCTGGCTCATTTGAATCAATGAATCGAAGAAAGCTGCCATCTATGAACATATTCTGATGTTTTCATTGAAATTCTGTTCATACTGTTTGTGGGTACTTGGATATATCCAAATATCCGCTCAGAATTCTGGCTCATTTGAATCAATGAATCGAAGAAAACTGCCATCTATGAACATATTCTGATGTTTTCATTGAAATTCTGTTCATACTGTTTGTGGGTACTTGGATATATCCAAATATCCGCTCAGAATTCTGGCTCATTTGAATCAATGAATCGAAGAAAACTGCCATCTATGAACATATTCTGATGTTTTCATTGAAATCCTGTTCATACTGTTTGTGGGTACTTGGATATATCCAAATATCCGCTCAGAATTCTGGCTCATTTGAATCAATGAATCGAAGAAAACTGCCATCTATGAACATATTCTGATGTTTTCATTGAAATCCTGTTCATACTGTTTGTGGGTACTTGGATATATCCAAATATCCGCTCAGAATTCTGGCTCATTTGAATCAATGAATCGAAGAAAACTGCCATCTATGAACATATTCTGATGTTTTCATTGAAATCCTGTTCATACTGTTTGTGGGTACTTGGATATATCCAAATATCCGCTCAGAATTCTGGCTCATTTGAATCAATGAATCGAAGAAAACTGCCATCTATGAACATATTCTGATGTTTTCATTGAAATTGTGATGTTTTCATTGAAATCCTGTTCATACTGTTTGTGGGTACTTGGATATATCCAAATATCCGCTCAGAATTCTGGCTCATTTGAATCAATGAATCGAAGAAAACTGCCATCTATGAACATATTCTGATGTTTTCATTGAAATCCTGTTCATACTGTTTGTGGGTACTTGGATATATCCAAATATCCGCTCAGAATTCTGGCTCATTTGAATCAATGAATCGAAGAAAACTGCCATCTATGAACATATTCTGATGTTTTCATTGAAATCCTGTTCATACTGTTTGTGGGTACTTGGATATATCCAAATATCCGCTCAGAATTCTGGCTCATTTGAATCAATGAATCGAAGAAAACTGCCATCTATGAACATATTCTGATGTTTTCATTGAAATCCTGTTCATACTGTTTGTGGGTACTTGGATATATCCAAATATCCGCTCAGAATTCTGGCTCATTTGAATCAATGAATCGAAGAAAACTGCCATCTATGAACATATTCTGATGTTTTCATTGAAATCCTGTTCATACTGTTTGTGGGTACTTGGATATATCCAAATATCCGCTCAGAATTCTGGCTCATTTGAATCAATGAATCGAAGAAAACTGCCATCTATGAACATATTCTGATGTTTTCATTGAAATCCTGTTCATACTGTTTGTGGGTACTTGGATATATCCAAATATCCGCTCAGAATTCTGGCTCATTTGAATCAATGAATCGAAGAAAACTGCCATCTATGAACATATTCTGATGTTTTCATTGAAATCCTGTTCATACTGTTTGTGGGTACTTGGATATATCCAAATATCCGCTCAGAATTCTGGCTCATTTGAATCAATGAATCGAAGAAAACTGCCATCTATGAACATATTCTGATGTTTTGATTGAAATCCTGTTCATACTGTTTGTGGGTACTTGGATATATCCAAATATCCGCTCAGAATTCTGGCTCATTTGAATCAATGAATCGAAGAAAACTGCCATCTATGAACATATTCTGATGTTTTCATTGAAATTCTGTTCATACTGTTTGTGGGTACTTGGATATATCCAAATATCCGCTCAGAATTCTGGCTCATTTGAATCAATGAATCGAAGAAAACTGCCATCTATGAACATATTCTGATGTTTTCATTGAAATTCTGTTCATACTGTTTGTGGGTACTTGGATATATCCAAATATCCGCTCAGAATTCTGGCTCATTTGAATCAATGAATCGAAGAAAACTGCCATCTATGAACATATTCTGATGTTTTCATTGAAATCCTGTTCATACTGTTTGTGGGTACTTGGATATATCCAAATATCCGCTCAGAATTCTGGCTCATTTGAATCAATGAATCGAAGAAAACTGCCATCTATGAACATATTCTGATGTTTTCATTGAAATTCTGTTCATACTGTTTGTGGGTACTTGGATATATCCAAATATCCGCTCAGAATTCTGGCTCATTTGAATCAATGAATCGAAGAAAACTGCCATCTATGAACATATTCTGATGTTTTCATTGAAATTCTGTTCATACTGTTTGTGGGTACTTGGATATATCCAAATATCCGCTCAGAATTCTGGCTCATTTGAATCAATGAATCGAAGAAAACTGCCATCTATGAACATATTCTGATGTTTTCATTGAAATCCTGTTCATACTGTTTGTGGGTACTTGGATATATCCAAATATCCGCTCAGAATTCTGGCTCATTTGAATCAATGAATCGAAGAAAACTGCCATCTATGAACATATTCTGATGTTTTCATTGAAATCCTGTTCATACTGTTTGTGGGTACTTGGATATATCCAAATATCCGCTCAGAATTCTGGCTCATTTGAATCAATGAATCGAAGAAAACTGCCATCTATGAACATATTCTGATGTTTTGATTGAAATTCTGTTCATACTGTTTGTGGGTACTTGGATATATCCAAATATCCGCTCAGAATTCTGGCTCATTTGAATCAATGAATCGAAGAAAACTGCCATCTATGAACATATTCTGATGTTTTCATTGAAATCCTGTTCATACTGTTTGTGGGTACTTGGATATATCCAAATATCCGCTCAGAATTCTGGCTCATTTGAATCAATGAATCGAAGAAAGCTGCCATCTATGAACATATTCTGATGTTTTCATTGAAATTCTGTTCATACTGTTTGTGGGTACTTGGATATATCCAAATATCCGCTCAGAATTCTGGCTCATTTGAATCAATGAATCGAAGAAAACTGCCATCTATGAACATATTCTGATGTTTTCATTGAAATCCTGTTCATACTGTTTGTGGGTACTTGGATATATCCAAATATCCGCTCAGAATTCTGGCTCATTTGAATCAATGAATCGAAGAAAGCTGCCATCTATGAACATATTCTGATGTTTTCATTGAAATTCTGTTCATACTGTTTGTGGGTACTTGGATATATCCAAATATCCGCTCAGAATTCTGGCTCATTTGAATCAATGAATCGAAGAAAACTGCCATCTATGAACATATTCTGATGTTTTGATTGAAATCCTGTTCATACTGTTTGTGGGTACTTGGATATATCCAAATATCCGCTCAGAATTCTGGCTCATTCGAATCAATGAATCGAAGAAAACTGCCATCTATGAACATATTCTGATGTTTTCATTGAAATCCTGTTCATACTGTTTGTGGGTACTTGGATATATCCAAATATCCGCTCAGAATTCTGGCTCATTTGAATCAATGAATCGAAGAAAGCTGCCATCTATGAACATATTCTGATGTTTTCATTGAAATTCTGTTCATACTGTTTGTGGGTACTTGGATATATCCAAATATCCGCTCAGAATTCTGGCTCATTTGAATCAATGAATCGAAGAAAACTGCCATCTATGAACATATTCTGATGTTTTGATTGAAATCCTGTTCATACTGTTTGTGGGTACTTGGATATATCCAAATATCCGCTCAGAATTCTGGCTCATTCGAATCAATGAATCGAAGAAAACTGCCATCTATGAACATATTCTGATGTTTTCATTGAAATCCTGTTCATACTGTTTGTGGGTACTTGGATATATCCAAATATCCGCTCAGAATTCTGGCTCATTTGAATCAATGAATCGAAGAAAGCTGCCATCTATGAACATATTCTGATGTTTTCATTGAAATTCTGTTCATACTGTTTGTGGGTACTTGGATATATCCAAATATCCGCTCAGAATTCTGGCTCATTTGAATCAATGAATCGAAGAAAACTGCCATCTATGAACATATTCTGATGTTTTCATTGAAATCCTGTTCATACTGTTTGTGGGTACTTGGATATATCCAAATATCCGCTCAGAATTCTGGCTCATTCGAATCAATGAATCGAAGAAAACTGCCATCTATGAACATATTCTGATGTTTTGATTGAAATCCTGTTCATACTGTTTGTGGGTACTTGGATATATCCAAATATCCGCTCAGAATTCTGGCTCATTCGAATCAATGAATCGAAGAAAACTGCCATCTATGAACATATTCTGATGTTTTCATTGAAATTCTGTTCATACTGTTTGTGGGTACTTGGATATATCCAAATATCCGCTCAGAATTCTGGCTCATTCGAATCAATGAATCGAAGAAAACTGCCATCTATGAACATATTCTGATGTTTTGATTGAAATCCTGTTCATACTGTTTGTGGGTACTTGGATATATCCAAATATCCGCTCAGAATTCTGGCTCATTTGAATCAATGAATCGAAGAAAACTGCCATCTATGAACATATTCTGATGTTTTCATTGAAATCCTGTTCATACTGTTTGTGGGTACTTGGATATATCCAAATATCCGCTCAGAATTCTGGCTCATTTGAATCAATGAATCGAAGAAAGCTGCCATCTATGAACATATTCTGATGTTTTCATTGAAATTCTGTTCATACTGTTTGTGGGTACTTGGATATATCCAAATATCCGCTCAGAATTCTGGCTCATTTGAATCAATGAATCGAAGAAAACTGCCATCTATGAACATATTCTGATGTTTTCATTGAAATTCTGTTCATACTGTTTGTGGGTACTTGGATATATCCAAATATCCGCTCAGAATTCTGGCTCATTTGAATCAATGAATCGAAGAAAACTGCCATCTATGAACATATTCTGATGTTTTCATTGAAATCCTGTTCATACTGTTTGTGGGTACTTGGATATATTGCAAATATCCGCTCAGAATTCTGGCTCATTCGAATCAATGAATCGAAGAAAACTGCCATCTATGAACATATTCTGATGTTTTCATTGAAATCCTGTTCATACTGTTTGTGGGTACTTGGATATATCCAAATATCCGCTCAGAATTCTGGCTCATTTGAATCAATGAATTGAAGAAAGCTGCCATCTATGAACATATTCTGATGTTTTCATTGAAATTCTGTTCATACTGTTTGTGGGTACTTGGATATATCCAAATATCCGCTCAGAATTCTGGCTCATTTGAATCAATGAATCGAAGAAAGCTGCCATCTATGAACATATTCTGATGTTTTCATTGAAATCCTGTTCATACTGTTTGTGGGTACTTGGATATATCCAAATATCCGCTCAGAATTCTGGCTCATTTGAATCAATGAATCGAAGAAAACTGCCATCTATGAACATATTCTGATGTTTTCATTGAAATCCTGTTCATACTGTTTGTGGGTACTTGGATATTTGCAAATATCCGCTCAGAATTCTGGCTCATTCGAATCAATGAATCGAAGAAAACTGCCATCTATGAACATATTCTGATGTTTTCATTGAAATTCTGTTCATACTGTTTGTGGGTACTTGGATATATCCAAATATCCGCTCAGAATTCTGGCTCATTCGAATCAATGAATCGAAGAAAACTGCCATCTATGAACATATTCTGATGTTTTGATTGAAATCCTGTTCATACTGTTTGTGGGTACTTGGATATATCCAAATATCCGCTCAGAATTCTGGCTCATTTGAATCAATGAATTGAAGAAAACTGCCATCTATGAACATATTCTGATGTTTTCATTGAAATCCTGTTCATACTGTTTGTGGGTACTTGGATATATCCAAATATCCGCTCAGAATTCTGGCTCATTCGAATCAATGAATCGAAGAAAACTGCCATCTATGAACATATTCTGATGTTTTCATTGAAATTCTGTTCATACTGTTTGTGGGTACTTGGATATATCGCAAATATCCGCTCAGAATTCTGGCTCATTCGAATCAATGAATCGAAGAAAACTGCCATCTATGAACATATTCTGATGTTTTCATTGAAATCCTGTTCATACTGTTTGTGGGTACTTGGATATATCCAAATATCCGCTCAGAATTCTGGCTCATTTGAATCAATGAATCGAAGAAAACTGCCATCTATGAACATATTCTGATGTTTTCATTGAAATCCTGTTCATACTGTTTGTGGGTACTTGGATATATCCAAATATCCGCTCAGAATTCTGGCTCATTTGAATCAATGAATTGAAGAAAACTGCCATCTATGAACATATTCTGATGTTTTGATTGAAATCCTGTTCATACTGTTTGTGGGTACTTGGATATTTGCAAATATCCGCTCAGAATTCTGGCTCATTCGAATCAATGAATCGAAGAAAACTGCCATCTATGAACATATTCTGATGTTTTCATTGAAATTCTGTTCATACTGTTTGTGGGTACTTGGATATTTGCAAATATCCGCTCAGAATTCTGGCTCATTCGAATCAATGAATCGAAGAAAACTGCCATCTATGGACATATTCTGATGTTTTGATTGAAATCCTGTTCATACTGTTTGTGGGTACTTGGATATTTGCAAATATCCGCTCAGAATTCTGGCTCATTCGAATCAATGAATCGAAGAAAACTGCCATCTATGAACATATTCTGATGTTTTGATTGAAATCCTGTTCATACTGTTTGTGGGTACTTGGATATATCCAAATATCCGCTCAGAATTCTGGCTCATTCGAATCAATGAATTGAAGAAAACTGCCATCTATGAACATATTCTGATGTTTTGATTGAAATCCTGTTCATACTGTTTGTGGGTACTTGGATATATCCAAATATCCGCTCAGAATTCTGGCTCATTCGAATCAATGAATCGAAGAAAACTGCCATCTATGAACATATTCTGATGTTTTCATTGAAATCCTGTTCATACTGTTTGTGGGTACTTGGATATTTCCAAATATCCGCTCAGAATTCTGGCTCATTCGAATCAATGAATCGAAGAAAACTGCCATCTATGAACATATTCTGATGTTTTGATTGAAATCCTGTTCATACTGTTTGTGGGTACTTGGATATTTGCAAATATCCGCTCAGAATTCTGGCTCATTCGAATCAATGAATCGAAGAAAACTGCCATCTATGAACATATTCTGATGTTTTCATTGAAATTCTGTTCATACTGTTTGTGGGTACTTGGATATATCCAAATATCCGCTCAGAATTCTGGCTCATTCGAATCAATGAATTGAAGAAAACTGCCATCTATGAACATATTCTGATGTTTTGATTGAAATCCTGTTCATACTGTTTGTGGGTACTTGGATATTTCCAAATATCCGCTCAGAATTCTGGCTCATTCGAATCAATGAATCGAAGAAAACTGCCATCTATGAACATATTCTGATGTTTTCATTGAAATTCTGTTCATACTGTTTGTGGGTACTTGGATATATCCAAATATCCGCTCAGAATTCTGGCTCATTCGAATCAATGAATCGAAGAAAACTGCCATCTATGAACATATTCTGATGTTTTGATTGAAATCCTGTTCATACTGTTTGTGGGTACTTGGATATATCCAAATATCCGCTCAGAATTCTGGCTCATTCGAATCAATGAATCGAAGAAAACTGCCATCTATGAACATATTCTGATGTTTTCATTGAAATTCTGTTCATACTGTTTGTGGGTACTTGGATATATCCAAATATCCGCTCAGAATTCTGGCTCATTCGAATCAATGAATCGAAGAAAACTGCCATCTATGAACATATTCTGATGTTTTCATTGAAATTCTGTTCATACTGTTTGTGGGTACTTGGATATATCCAAATATCCGCTCAGAATTCTGGCTCATTCGAATCAATGAATCGAAGAAAACTGCCATCTATGAACATATTCTGATGTTTTCATTGAAATTCTGTTCATACTGTTTGTGGGTACTTGGATATATCCAAATATCCGCTCAGAATTCTGGCTCATTCGAATCAATGAATCGAAGAAAACTGCCATCTATGAACATATTCTGATGTTTTCATTGAAATTCTGTTCATACTGTTTGTGGGTACTTGGATATATCCAAATATCCGCTCAGAATTCTGGCTCATTCGAATCAATGAATCGAAGAAAACTGCCATCTATGAACATATTCTGATGTTTTCATTGAAATTCTGTTCATACTGTTTGTGGGTACTTGGATATATCCAAATATCCGCTCAGAATTCTGGCTCATTCGAATCAATGAATCGAAGAAAACTGCCATCTATGAACATATTCTGATGTTTTCATTGAAATTCTGTTCATACTGTTTGTGGGTACTTGGATATATCCAAATATCCGCTCAGAATTCTGGCTCATTCGAATCAATGAATCGAAGAAAACTGCCATCTATGAACATATTCTGATGTTTTCATTGAAATTCTGTTCATACTGTTTGTGGGTACTTGGATATATCCAAATATCCGCTCAGAATTCTGGCTCATTCGAATCAATGAATCGAAGAAAACTGCCATCTATGAACATATTCTGATGTTTTCATTGAAATTCTGTTCATACTGTTTGTGGGTACTTGGATATATCCAAATATCCGCTCAGAATTCTGGCTCATTCGAATCAATGAATCGAAGAAAACTGCCATCTATGAACATATTCTGATGTTTTCATTGAAATTCTGTTCATACTGTTTGTGGGTACTTGGATATATCCAAATATCCGCTCAGAATTCTGGCTCATTCGAATCAATGAATCGAAGAAAACTGCCATCTATGAACATATTCTGATGTTTTCATTGAAATTCTGTTCATACTGTTTGTGGGTACTTGGATATATCCAAATATCCGCTCAGAATTCTGGCTCATTCGAATCAATGAATCGAAGAAAACTGCCATCTATGAACATATTCTGATGTTTTCATTGAAATTCTGTTCATACTGTTTGTGGGTACTTGGATATATCCAAATATCCGCTCAGAATTCTGGCTCATTCGAATCAATGAATCGAAGAAAACTGCCATCTATGAACATATTCTGATGTTTTGATTGAAATTCTGTTCATACTGTTTGTGGGTACTTGGATATATCCAAATATCCGCTCAGAATTCTGGCTCATTCGAATCAATGAATCGAAGAAAACTGCCATCTATGAACATATTCTGATGTTTTCATTGAAATTCTGTTCATACTGTTTGTGGGTACTTGGATATATCCAAATATCCGCTCAGAATTCTGGCTCATTTGAATCAATGAATCGAAGAAAACTGCCATCTATGAACATATTCTGATGTTTTGATTGAAATCCTGTTCATACTGTTTGTGGGTACTTGGATATATCCAAATATCCGCTCAGAATTCTGGCTCATTCGAATCAATGAATCGAAGAAAACTGCCATCTATGAACATATTCTGATGTTTTCATTGAAATTCTGTTCATACTGTTTGTGGGTACTTGGATATATCCAAATATCCGCTCAGAATTCTGGCTCATTTGAATCAATGAATCGAAGAAAACTGCCATCTATGAACATATTCTGATGTTTTCATTGAAATTCTGTTCATACTGTTTGTGGGTACTTGGATATATCCAAATATCCGCTCAGAATTCTGGCTCATTCGAATCAATGAATCGAAGAAAACTGCCATCTATGAACATATTCTGATGTTTTGATTGAAATTCTGTTCATACTGTTTGTGGGTACTTGGATATATCCAAATATCCGCTCAGAATTCTGGCTCATTCGAATCAATGAATCGAAGAAAACTGCCATCTATGAACATATTCTGATGTTTTCATTGAAATTCTGTTCATACTGTTTGTGGGTACTTGGATATATCCAAATATCCGCTCAGAATTCTGGCTCATTTGAATCAATGAATCGAAGAAAACTGCCATCTATGAACATATTCTGATGTTTTGATTGAAATCCTGTTCATACTGTTTGTGGGTACTTGGATATTTGCAAATATCCGCTCAGAATTCTGGCTCATTCGAATCAATGAATCGAAGAAAACTGCCATCTATGAACATATTCTGATGTTTTCATTGAAATTCTGTTCATACTGTTTGTGGGTACTTGGATATATCCAAATATCCGCTCAGAATTCTGGCTCATTCGAATCAATGAATCGAAGAAAACTGCCATCTATGAACATATTCTGATGTTTTCATTGAAATTCTGTTCATACTGTTTGTGGGTACTTGGATATATCCAAATATCCGCTCAGAATTCTGGCTCATTCGAATCAATGAATTGAAGAAAACTGCCATCTATGAACATATTCTGATGTTTTGATTGAAATCCTGTTCATACTGTTTGTGGGTACTTGGATATATCCAAATATCCGCTCAGAATTCTGGCTCATTTGAATCAATGAATAGGTACGTCGTAGTATCCGCTGAATAGATAATACATAGTATCTGCTTAATGGATACCACGTGGTATCCGCTGAATGGATACCACGTAGCATCTGCTGAAGCTTTGCAAGTATGTGTATTGGTCATGTTTTCATGGATATTTTCTTTCGTTCAGCAGATACCTATGATAATATAGTTCGGATACGGATATTGAAATTTATCCGTCACTTATTAACGGATACCATGTTATATCTGTTCGAAAAATGTATGGATACTTTTTAGTATCTGTATCTTACAGATAGTTTCGATACTTGTGGATATCTGTTGGGTTACGGATACTTTTGGGAGTAGTGACACTGAGCCAA